>PVJH01030677.1:0-24543 GCA_004026705.1 Nesogale talazaci
ATGCTCTCAAGAGTCCCTGGGCCTCTGAGGAAACCATGCCTTAGAAGAGGTCCAGTGAGGATGCAGAAAGCCAGAGAATAGGGAACGCACATCTGCAAGTGATGACAAGATCCAGTTTGGGGTATGGGGACAATTTGAAACCATGAACCTCAGGTGAGATCCATCACACCACAGCAGAAACACAGAGGGCAAGTTGGAGCAAGGACACAGGATGGGCTACTGCAGCTGTCAGATGTGATGAGACCTTGCACCAGGGAGCAGCTGGAAGGAGACCTCTCTCAACAGTGGCAGCGTAGAGGTGATTCCTGAAAGATGATACATCAATCTGAGGGAAAGGGCCAGAGGGGAGCAAAGGGAGAAACCCTGAAAGACTGCTTACCGAGAGTAACTAAGATTTCATGTCAACTGTGACAAAGAGGATAAGCCTCTGCTTATTTTGAAACCCTGGCAAATAGACCAGAATTCATTTACTATTTACTTGAGTCGCTCAATCATCCAACAAATATTTATTGAGAACATACTCCATACCAGGAAGTGTCTAGGTATTTGGGATGTATCAGTGAGCAAATCATACAAAACCTTTGCCCATGAAGAACTTGTATTCAATGAGAAATAAGCAAGAAAGCCCAATAACCATAATAAATAAAATTTATAGTTTATGGGCAGATGAGAGTGTCTGTTTCAGAAAACCAAATTTGAGACTAGATTTTACACACACATATAAGGGGGCTTTAAGAAGTTGAAAAAATGAATTAAAAGGTCATAGAATTTCTCTAGAAGGAAGATATTAGAAAGAATGCAAGAGTTAAAGTATCTGATGTGCATCCAGTTATCGACATAATCCTGCAACGTTGATGACTTATGGGATGATGCATGGATTGACACACAAGCTAAATGGGTGAGGAAAGAAGATTAGGAATATATATTCAAATATATACACATATAGGTTTGTCAGAGGGATTTTGTATATATATTCATTATTTATATACATGTATTCATCTTTGCTGCAACGCTATTCAGGAGTGTGGTAGAGTATACACAGGAAAAGTTAAAAGCAAAATCTTAGACATAATTAAACACCATGAAGAACTAAGTTGTGGGACTGGGGGGTTGGCTCAGGACCTTAGCCTCAGGTACAGAAAAGTCAATTGTCATAACATGGCCCACAAAACTCAATGTTTTGTTCTATTTTGGTGAGTAGTGAGTGGTGTCTTAAAAGTTTGTTGGTGGCAACCTACAGTGCCACTAACTAGATGTAACTAGTAGTTGGTCCAGAGGAAAGGAGTCATACAGATCCAACAAATAGAAAGAATCCAAAGGACCACTCATACATCAGTCTCCACAACTCTGAAACCGGAAGATCTAGCTGGTGCCCAGCTACCACTAAGAACTAACCACTGTGACAGGGATCACATTAGAAAGTCCCAGAAAGGGGCTGAGCCCCGGTGGTGCAGTGGTTGTGCGTGGGACTGCGGCCCACTGGGATGGAGGTTCAATTCCAGTGCAAGGCCCCCTACTCCTACCACCAGAGGGCAGTGATGCCCCCCCCCAAAAAAAAAGAAAAAAGAAAGTCCCAGAAAGAAAGGAAGAAGTATTACGCACAGATTGTGTAATATAAAAGAGATCAGGCTACCTGGTCAGCTAGAGACCAGTGGGACTCCTGGGACAAAGGCCATCAGTTACTTTCAAGTCTGGGAATGAACTCACACCTGGGGGCTCAATTATGAGCTGAATAATAGATAGGTTTATAAGGTGAGTAGTAATGGTAGCGAGGTACACACTCCTTAGAATAATCAACCCTTTGAGATCACGCGGGCCGCATTTCCTCATTTTAGGAATCACCTCTGAACTGTGTTCAGAATGGTTAGGAAGAAAGATGGGTTGGATCACTTGGCCTTTTGGCTAAGATCCAGTGAGAAAGATGGGTTGGAAAGAGGAACTACATGGAAGAAGTGGTAGTGATGTTGAGATTGTGGAAAATGCAATCAATGAAATGAAACACAACGTGCATACATTGAATAAAAAAAATGATCTTTCTAACCCTTCACCCAAGGAACAATACATTTTTTAAAAGATCATCAAATTTTTCTAGGAACTTGTTAAAGCTCCCTATGCGTAATCCTATGTATACGCCCACTGTATATATTCCTGTGTGTTTCTTTCAGGATTGTTTCTGTATAAAGATTACTGATGTGCAGAATGTTGTTGTTGTTGCTGCTGTTGTTAGGTACCAGAGGCATAGTTTCCATTCATAGTGACTCTGTGTACAACAGAAGGAAACACTGCCTGTTTCTGTGTCACGCCCACAATTGTTCTTGTGCTTGAACCCTTTATCAGAGCCACAGTATGAACCCATACTATCATTGACAGTCTTCCTCTTTTGCACTGATCTTCTACTTTAGTCAGCAGGATGTCCTTCTCCAGGGACTGCTGCCTCCTGATAGCATGTCCAAAGTACATGAGAGGTTTCCTCATCTTTTCCTCTAAGGTACATTCTGACTGCACTTCTTCAAGACTGATTGTTGGCTCTTTTGGCAGCCCAGGATACTTTCAATATTCATTGCCAACATCATGATTCAAATGCATCATGGTGACTGTGAACACCATGGCTTGAGTCAGGTACACCTTAGTCCTCAAAATACCATGCTTGCATTTCAACACTTCATAGTGGTTTGAACCCATCACCCACCACCAGAACAGTGGACGCTGAACTGGATCAATCTTCAAGAAAAGGACAACCATTCTGTTCATTTACACAGTGAGTTCCATGAGTAGAATTCTAACCGTTCCATCATTTCATAAATAAATATCAAGGACCTAGAAAATGTATAATAGGCTCTTGGTCAACACTAAGATGCTTTAACTGCCACTGGATCCACAAGACTTTCCACCCAGTGGCCTATGATCTTCCTGCACTTGGTGTCATTGCATGTATTGCGTGAGTCTGAAGAATTTACAGTACCAGACATATGGGCTAATATCAGACTTATGGACTTAACCTGGACTGGGCTGGGATGTTGTTTTAATAGACAATTACTCTTTCATGTAAAGTTCTCTCTTACACATATAAGTGTCTCTGGATTTTGTTTCTCTGGTAGACCTGAACTAACAGAGCCAAGTTCTGAAGATTTGGAGTCAAATATAGTCCCTGAGGTATGCTTTCAGCACCAGAGAAAAGGTTCCTACCCTAAACTGAGGTGACTGGGAACAGAATACATTTGAAGAAACTATAGGCAGTTCATGAAAACTGTCAAGATAAAAAAGAAACAGTGTCCCTCAAAGCCTAAAACAAACAGCACATACATCATACCCAAAGCCATAATGTATGCTCAATTCCAATGTTCAAAAGATGAGATTTATGTGATTTTATAGTGGACTCTTCCCACTAATCAGGCAGCTCCAGGACGATTTTGGAATCACATTTCTCAGCGCAGTTTGAGAGATGTCAAGAAACTAGTCATTCTGGATTTTCTCATTCCCTCGTTTTCAAAGGTGGAAAGTGTCTTTACAAAATGTCTTTTAAATTACACTTATTGATTGGCCCATGTCTTCAACAATAATCATTGAGGAAGTATTTTCTGCCAGACAGTATTCATAGAGTTTGAGATACAACTGTAAATAAAACAAAAGCATTCCTTCTTTTATGCAGATATCATTTCACTAATGAGAACCCATTTATATTCTCTATTAGGGTAATCTAAAATACTCAGGTTTGGGAAGTAGATACAGAGTTGAAGCCCATGTTTATCTGTCTCTGACATAGAAGTCTTAATCCTAACTGCCACTCAACTCATTCTGGGTATGCTTCATGAACTAGGGTGACTGAGTACTCTGGAATATAAATTAAAACTATGTATACATACAACTCCTACATTCGCACAACACACATGCTCAAACACAAAGCACACACACAACACTCAAACAAATGCACGCAAAGTGCACACAACACATATCACACAGATTCATACAAGATATACATACAGAACATAAAACCAAATTTATATGAAACACACATTCACATATACATCCTCATGCAACACAGACATATCCTTAAAAGATACACCACACACACACACACACACACACACAGCAAATACACCTCACTAGTGAAGTACTTTAAAAACCACCTAGCAGACATGTAGATTGAATTAGCTGACTAAGAGCACTGGTAATTATGTGGTTGTGTGCTGTCCAGCCCAGTTCAACTCATACGGTTTCCAAAGATATAACTTTACAGAAGTTAGCACTGCAGCTTTTTCCCAAGGAGCATGTGGTAGGTGGTGGATTCGAACCACTGACCTTTTAGACAACAACTAGGTGTCTAACTGCTGCATCATCAGGGCTTCTTGAAAAGATATCTAAGTGTCAATCCATAGCGATTCTATAGAACTGGATAGAACGGCCCCCAGTGGATTCCCAAAGCTATAATTCTTCACAGGGGTAGAAAGTCTCATCATTTTCCCACAGAGGGACTGGCAGTTTCACACTAATAATGACGGTGACATTTGAATTGTGGTGCTGGTGAAGAATACTGAAAGTTCCGTGGACTGTCCAAAGAACAACAGACCAGTCCCAGAAAAAGTATAGCCAGAATGTCCCAAAGAGGTAAGGATAGGAAAACTCAGCATCATGTACTCTGCATATGGTTCTCAAGAGAGACCAGTCCCTATAGAAGGATATCATAGATGGCAAAGTGAAGGGGTGACATAAAAGAGGAAGACCCTGGATGAGCTGGAGGGACACAGGGGCTATGACAATGGGCTCAAACATTCCAACCACGGGGAGGATGGTGCTGAGCCAGTCAGTGTTTCATTCTCTGGGATACAGGGGAGTTTGGAGTCAAATCTAACTGGATGACACTGACAACCAGAACAGCAAAGTTAATTGTTTTAAAGAGCTTATAGAAAAGTTGTCGAGTTTTTGAGGAGTCATTTTCGGATGTGTCTATTTGAGTTCTCCAAAGGATTGCTAGAGTGGATAGGGTCTCAATGTCCTTGAGAATGATCACAAGTAAAACTGACTAGTGTGACCCAGAGCTTGCCATGGGACCTTGCTAGTAAATGCCATTTAAAATTCTTCCAAGCACGTCCTGTGAAGATCAGGCTGTTCCTTGGAGCCAGGTGTATTATCACAGTTTTACCAGCTGGGGATGTGAGAAAGAATATTTGAAATCATGTGATGGGGGTTTCCATTCCAAAAGTCAATCTGATGCATTCTGTGTAAAGCTATTACCTACTGAACTCATGACACCGAGCTTTTAATTTCCAGCAGACTGATAGAAGGACAATTTTGTACCTATATTTAAACAGAATGAAAAATCCTCCCAACTTCTCATAGAGAGTACAAGGGGTTTTGATAATCACAAATTCATAAGGACAAGAAGTGGCGTAAGCAGCTTGATTTTTAACTCAACCAAACCAAATCAAACCCATTGCCGTCCAGCCGTTTTGACTTGCGATGAATACTCGCACTGGGTTTGCTTGAATGGTGGAAAGAAAAGGGCCACCTAACTCCAGCTTGAAGCAACAGGCTTGTGGCTGGCGGTCTCTGCTCCTTGCCAAGTCATAGCCTGATTTTCAGCCACTGAAAAATAACTTATTCTGATCCTCAGCAAACACATGTTTCACTGCCTCAGAAGACTGACTTGGATGGAAAATTCCTAGGAGGGAACAGTGCGGGTACTCTTCCAAGGTCTTGTTAACTAGTGCAACTCTTGAGACTGGGCAGCGTTCTCTCCTGGGCAGGGTTCCCACACACACAAATGCCATTTCTGAGAAATCCGTATTCCATCTCCTCCTGTGGGACCGCACGGGCTTGAACACACACTTAAACAAGCAGAGAACTGTTTGAAATCCCTTTTAGAACAAGATGTTGAATTGAGAGTCAATTCGACAAATAAATAGTCCAGAGAAATGCAGGAAGCCCTGCCCACTCACAGAAAGTCAGAAGAGAGGTGGCAAGATGGCTTTTGGAACAGAGATCATTTTAGAGATGTGTTGACTACTGTTTGCTGATAAAAAGAAGTTGGAGATAACACAACAGCAACATCCTTGCTACTTTATTTTGTAAGGTTAATGGGAAAGCTGAACAACATGCACTCAAGTAAAGCAGAGATAAGAGAGATCTGAGGTGGCCACCATAGCCCCTCTTTGTAATTGTATTCAATCAGCTTTAGTGCCCTCACTGAGATGGAGAAAATACAGAGAGAGTGGGTATAGCGGTGTGGTTGCCTTCTGGTAGGTGCTGTGTGTGGTGGTTATTTGGCAGGAGACAATGAATTCAGGTGTGCCTTGAGTAGCATAAGGATGCCTTCTCAAGTCCAACTTGGACATGCGATTTGAGGAGACAAAAGGCAGAAATGGGGATAATACCGCATGCTATGTAAAGCTCAAACAAAACCCCTGTCATCAATTTGATGCCAACTCATAGAAATCCTCTGGGATAAGGTAGCACTGCCCCTGGGCTTCTGACAGGCCATCTTGCTCCTGGGCCGGGCCTGCTAGGCTCCAAGTATGACCTTGAGGTTAGCAGTCCCTCAGTTTAGCACAACCCACTGTGCTAAAGCCAAGATCTTCTGATGTTTTATTTCCTTCTCCGTCATCATCTATCTAAGTGCCCTATGTAAATAAGTGTCCTGCATAAGAAAAAGTATTTTTCTTCCCCATTTATCATTTAGAGTCTGTGAGATGAGTCAGCGATAATGTCTACTAATGAATTAGTAGAACTAAGAAATAGGAAAATTTTATCTTAAAAAATGTTTACTTGGTCATAAAGAAAACAGTGGTAGTTCCATGGCAGAATTCTTGCTTTCCATGAGGGGGGGACAGCAGAGACCCCTCCATCACAGTCATCCTGTCCGTGGAACCGTGAGTATTGCCATCATGTGGAATGGTTTTCATTGGTGCTTCCATAGGAAGATAGAAGAGGAAGGATTTCCTGACAATCTATTTCCCAAAAAAATCAACCCAGAAAACCTCTCTGGATCACAATAGTCTGATCCTGCTTGACGTGGTGTCATCACAGATCAGAGGCAACTCCATGAAAGCTACCAACAAGGGACCTAGTGTAAAATATCTGCTAACAGGATTCCTCCTCCCCTCCTCCTCCTCCTCTTCCTCTCTTCTTTCCTCTAAAGGGAGCACAAGAAACCTCAAGAAAGGGGGAGATTACAAAATATGACCATCTCTCCTGTGTGCTTTGTTTGGAGTCTTATGACATGCCAATACAGGACGAGGCAGACAGAATTACTGTTTGTTGCTTTAAGATTACACTTGGCTGAAATGACTTTAGCTGTGGGAAAGCTCGTCTCTCTTTACAACTCTTCGAGGTTGACTCACCAGCAGTGCTTAACAAAAATTTTGAAAGACACCGAAAACTCATTGGGATGCAAACTAGATGTGATAATGTCCTGGCCATTTATGCCAAAATACAGCTGACCCATCCGCTTTATTTTTTTATTACACACACACACACATTGCCTCTAGAATGAATATATTACAATACTATTTTTGCGTTCTATGAAAAATTTTGTTGCTCCATATAGATCAAATTTTTCATCAAGAACCTCCCTTTTCCCTGGTCCTTGGTGTGCCGCTTAAAATTTGGTAAGTTTACTTTAGAAGTTAACATGGCCCAAAATTGTTGGGTATTAAGTATACTAACCATTCAACTTCCTGATGACCTCGACCGACCCTCCTGTATTTGGGATTTCGCTGTTATTATTTACAACAACAGACTAAGCAGAAGAAATCCAAGAACAGATAAAACATAAGTCAGGTAGCGCACTGTAAGGAAAGTTGGAGCTATCCTTACGTGATCCACCTACCACCTTGTTGGGGAAAAAGATAAGGCCTTCTACTCCAGTAAGGATTACAGCCTTGAAAACACACAAGGAGAGTTCTATCCTACCCTATAGGGTTTTGATGAGTCCAGGGTCTCTATGTGTTGAAATCAATTTGATAACAGTGAGGCCATTTTGCTAATGCAAACTGAGGACACCTCGACTGTGTAACAAACATAAACTTATATTCAACTTTGATCTGGCAAACAAAAACACATTTTACTCTTATACGATTTAGATTCACATTAGGCAAACTCCCTCTCACCCTTGGCTTCAATGCTGGAAATCAAAGCCTGCCATATTGGACTCCTCATTGCCTCCTGAATAAAGCTCAGACCATTCCATTTCGAACCTGCCTTTCTGAACATGTGTCTCCATCTTGACCTTGATGCCCCTAAATTTTAGGCAAGCTTCTTTGTCAGTTTCCCAAATCTCTACCTCCTTCTTTGCTCCCCATGGGTTAGTTCCCATTGAAATAATTCTGACTCCTGGTGACTCCATAGGAGTTGTTTCCTCTCTTCAGAATGCTTCTCTTCTTTCTCCTCCAGTTCAAACTCTTCTCCCATTTCCTCAGCATTTGTCCTAGAAACGACTTTTTCTGAAAGGGATTTAGAATTTCCCTGACTTCTAACAAGAGAAAAGGAGGAAACATCCCACTCCCCACCCCCATTCTTCTGTGATCCCTTTCATTTCCCCATTTTCCTTTGCTGATGGCAGTTAGCAACCCCATTTTGTATTAAATGGGTTCTTATTTTCTCCTCTGCTCATCAGAAAGATACTTAAGAGTAGGCACAATTGTACTGTCCAATAAAATGATCTTGCATAAAGGAGACTTGAGTTCAGTTCTCTTTCCCTGTATCTCATGCAGTCTTCCCACAACCAAATGGACCCAAGGCATGGTTGTATAACTATGTGGTAAATTAAAGAGACATCAGATATAATGCATGCAGGGCTCACTTCTTCTGATCGACACTGGAACCATCAGAATGAGACTGTGTTTTATTCACTCACAGATTTATACAAGCTCGAGCAAGCAAACCATGGTAAGCTCATATATGCCAGGAAGGGGTTTATTAGAAGCAAGAGGCGGTTAAGCTAGGGGTGTGCATGTACTAGGGGCACACATGTGACAGGAAGGTACACACGTATGAGCAAGGGTCAAGGGTCAAGGGTCAAGATGGCAGCCTAACTTTGGTTGTCTGACTTGGCTTGATCTTAGGTGTCTTTGAGCTCTTCTCCAGGGGAACAATCTGTGATTTTTTTATTTATTGTTCTTTTAGGCATCACTGCCCTCTGGAGGGAGTGGGGGGGGGCAGCCTTGCTCCTGGAGAGCTGCTGCTGGATTTGAACTGCCAACCCAGTCAGCCACAGTCCCGCACTCAAACAGTACGCTACAGGGAGTCAGCCCTATGATTCTTATCAGAAGAAAGTGGGCCCTAATTAGGGTGGGACAGATAATAGGGTCTGATTGCTTTTGATGGTAGACAGCCTTCAAGCAGTTGACCTTCAACAGTATAGTGAGCTTGCAAACAGCACCTTGAATTTGGCATTATTTTTAAAAGGCATTATTACTTAGGAGAATGTGGGTGGGACACATCTCTAACTCATGAACGTGAAGGTTCTCTCCTCTGGAGTCCGGCTCTCCCAGACTCCTTAAGGTATGAAAAGTTTACCTGTACATGTTCTCTTCCTGCTTCTGTTTCCCACAATGCACCTCCTGCACCAACCAACCATGTTTTCCTGAACTAGAAACTGGTCACCCACATCTCAAATCAGCCAATGAAATTGTTACAGATCACAATGATCTACTCTGAAACCAATCTCAAGCATGGTGCACAGTGGACAAAGTATTTTTCACTGCGCCTGGGGTCTCCATGAGTTCAAGTCACCTCACAGCAGCTAGCCATAGCTATTCCTGCCTGACTGCTTGATCAGAGCATATTTTAAATATTTACCAAGAAAATAGTTACATTTATGTTACTTATGCCCATAGTGCCTTAGAATGCTGGAATCACTCTTCGAGCGGAGAGAATCTTTGATAACTTCAGTGACAAGTGTTAGGGAAATGATCCTAAAAGGTCCTAGCAGGCCAGATTGGGCAATCACAACCAGAACAAGTTCATTGAATTCACCGTGGCAGTTGACTTCTTACATCAATGATTGTCAACCCTATGTGCACATGATGATCACCTAGAGAGGTATAAAAATTCCCTGTGTTCCAGACTTCACCCCAAGCCTCTCACATCAGAACACCCAGGACTGCAGGGGTGGGGAGGAGGGAAGGAGTGAAAGTCATCAGTTTCATTAATACAACAAAACACTTATCTATATGGATTCAGCTGACTGGAAAAGACTTGAGCTCTTCACACATAGGCGGTTCTCCCAGAACTGTAATTTATGACCTGGACATCAGTTCCAGGCCAATGTTGCTTTGAGGTGTCTATGTGTATGAAGCATGTATTTGTGTGAATAAACTATATGTGCTTGGAGGGGAAATATGTGTGGTGTGTATGTGAAGGCCATGTGTCTCTGTGTACATTTGTGTGTGTGTCCGCGGATGTTTGAGGAGGACGTTATACATGAGAAAACTTCTAGATCCACTCTCAGAGCCATTTTTCTCACTTGCCAATGAATCTTCACTGCATTTTTCAAACTTCCATGCAGTCCTATACTTTAAGGAGCTGCCCCCATGGGTTTCTGAGACTGCGACTCTTTAAGGGAGTAGGAAGCCTCCTCTTTCTCCCACAGAGGGACTGGTGGTTTCTAGCTGCTGGTCGTTCTGTCGGCAGCCCAATGTGTCACCCACTATGTCACCAGGGCTCCTTGTGAAAGGAAACTTCAACCCGCTCCTTAGCAGCCTCACAGTCACCAGTATATTTAATCCTAGCCTGTGGTGCTTGCACCAATACACCCCACCGACAGTATCAATGGACTTAGTTTCTTAGTGGTAGGTCTCATTACCTAAGCAGATATTTTAAATTTTTGATCAGGGGCACAGGGAGAGGTGGGAAGTTTAGAACTCTGATCCTGAAGCTAGATAAATCTCAGATCTTGATCATAGATATTCAAGTGTGGTGAGTAAGAATAGCAAAAACATAGCCTCCTTTTCTCATGAATGACTCATCTCAGTAACTCACTGTGTAACTTTACCGAAATGTGAAACCTTGAAGGGAATCTATTCCACAACACGTCAGGGTAACTTCTGAAATCAATTAATTCTCGGTGCACATTCCACAGCCACTGACTATGTCATAGATCTCTAATGAAAAAGGAGTTCTGTGAATCTTGAAACATGTCTCCATAGATTATTCTTTAACAGACAGATGGCACTATTTGAGGAACCAGGTTCCTCCTCCAGGTTTCGGGGGAAGCTTGTTTAACCATACCACTGAAATAGCTACCAAATCCCTCGTTCTCTTTCATGTGTAGTTTATGTTATACATATTTCATTTGTACTGACTTGGACTTAAATTGTCTTCTCTTTTTTATTCGTGAGTTGAAAAATAGCCCCTGCACATGTTTTTGCCATTGGTAGGTGCGGTTGAGAGAGCTTATGTCCAACAGAGGAAAGCACGGCCCCACCCCGCCCCCTCCTCACAGCTGTTCTTAAGCTGAGCCCATCATGCAGCGCCGGTGTCAATCCATCTTGTCGAAGGACTTCTTCTCTTTCATTGCCACTCTCCTCTCCCAGCTTTAACTCCTTCACCAGTGACTGCTCTCTCCTAACAGCAGGTCCAAATTACGTGAAATGAATCTTGCCATCCTTGCCTCTAAGAAGAAGTCTAAGGATAATTTTCCCAAGATAGATTTGTTTGTGTCTTCGGCATTCAATGAACCATTCAGAGGCTCCCCCCAGCATCATAATTCAAATGCATTCATTCTTCTTCGGTCTTCCTTATTCAATGTCCAACTTTCACATGCCTCTGAGGCCATTGGAAATAGCCTGGCTTGGATCAGGTACACTTCAGCCTCAAAATAGCATCAGTGCTTTGCAACACTAGAGAAAGTTCTTCTGCAGCACATTTACCCAATGCCATGCATCATTTGATCTCTTGCACACAGTGCATACGTTTGATCCTGCCACATAGTAGATGGATAGATAGATGATAGATAGATAGATAGATAGATAGATAGATAGATAGCTGCCATCAAGTCAGTTGCAAGTCATAGTGATCATATGTACAATAAAATGAAACACTGCCCAATTCTTCCTCAAATGTTCACAGGCACCAACATGTTCAATTTCATTGCTAAGGTTATCATACCAATATAGTTCACTGACAATATCTCTCATCTTCATTGGTCCTCTGCTTCACCAAACATGATGTCCTCCTCTAGTGATGGATCCACCCACTGATGTGTCCAAAGCAAGCCAAACAGACAAGTAATCCATAAGGGTTTTCTTGGGCTAATTGGTATATCTCTGGGCCTTTCTTCCAACTCTGTCAAAGTTCTGCTGAAAGCTGTCCACCACGATGGCCCTGCTTGTATTTAAAATACTAGTGGCAGAGCTCCCTACCATAGCAACGCCTAAACTAGCTGTGTTAGTCTGGGTAGACTAGAGGAACAAATTTATATTCATGCATATGGATATAAGGGAATGGTTTATATACAAAAGGAATGGAACACTGAGAAAGCACCCCAACCCTGTCCAGTTCAAAGTCATAAGTCCAATACTAGCCCACATGCCCGATACCAGTCTATAATGTCTCCTTCCGACTCATGAAGTCACAGGTCAGTGGGTGTAGAATCCCAGCACTGGCAGGGGTCCCCCCATGGCTCCTCCCTTCCAGGGCTCAGGGTCCATCAACAGCATCCAGTGGTGGTAGAAGCAACTCATCGCTGGCAGGGGTCCCCATGTGGCCTCTCCAGCCTCAGAGGTCTGGCTCCACCGCTCCTCAGACACTGCCATCTTGTTCTGTCCATGATTCATCATCTCTGAGACTAACTCCTAACAATCAGGGAGACAGCCCCCCCATCTGCACAAGGGAAATATAGCGAGATTTCCCAGAAGTTTCAGGAGAAAACCATGCCCACACCGAGGCCCCATTGGCTACTCAATGGCCATCTCCAGAGGAACAGGCTAGCCTCCACCCCCACATCTCAATCATGAAATTAACATAAGCACATGACCGCCACACTAGCTCAGTACAAAATGACAGTCAACTACTTGACTTAGTGGTGGTGATTGTACCTACTGCCTTTTTACAGATAATATGTGCCAGTCTGGAGCATAAATTACTATTTGAAGTGACTCCAGATGCTTTATGCAAATGGACTAGAAAGAGGTTGTGAGCACAAAAATACCTGGACACCCAAACTGACTTTATTATGTCCTGTGACCTGGAGAGTCTTGCCTAATATCTCTGAGGCTCAGTTTCCATTGATGCAACTTGAAAATAATAATTACTGCTTTTCAAAGTCACTCTGAGGAACACCCTTAATGTCTAAAATGCACCCAGATCATTACAGGGAAGAAGTAGATACCTGCTGACCCTGGATCATTCTAGAACTGCCAGGCCAGGTGGGACCTTGACAGGAAGCCAGAGAACAACTACACTGACCCTGAGAGTGCATGGCTGCTGATCAGCACTGAATGAGGGAGAATGAGGAACCAGAAAATGAAGTTTCAAGCAAATAAAATTGCAGAAGAGTTACCCCCAAGATTTCCAGTCAAACAGTACCCTGTCACTAACTCCAGGAATAGACATACGGAAGCCACATTGATTTTGTGGTGGGCCTGATCATGGTTTTGGAATGTGCTGGGTTTCTTAGGTTCATGTTGGAATATATCATTAGCATAGATGACTAGGTAGTTAGAATTATCAAAAACAACGTCACTTCCCTCTGCCAAAAGTACACTTCTTGACAAGAGGTTAAGCATCTTCAGAAAAGAAACGAGGTCATCTATAAGTATGCCTAATTTAAATACTTTCCTCTTAAATGCCGGAGAAGAAAGCATTTCACCAAAGACATGGGAAAACAGCAACATAGTTAGAAAGTTTTATCATTGTGCGAGTCCAGGTAGACTAGAGAAACAAATTCATAAGCACGCATATGTATATAAGAGATTTATATAAAGGGTAATTAGACATTAGGAAAACAGCCCAGCCCAGTCCAGATCAAGTGCATAAGCTATTAGCCCATATGTCCAACAGCAATCTACAGTCTTTCAGATTCACGAAACACATGCAATGAAGCCAAATGCAGGATGATCACGAGCCAGTGGGGAAAACGTCTTCAGATGCAGTGGTGTTGTGAACATCTCAGCACTGGCAGGAGTCTCCACATGGCTTCTCTAGGTCCAGGTCTCTTGTTGCATCAGGGTAGGTCTATGTGGCTTCTCCTCAGGGTTGTCTCACAGGGAGACAGCCTCATCAGTGGAGTCTCTCAAGCAGTAAAGTGTTGTCAGTAGAAAAGTCTCCAGTGAAATGAACAGAGAGAGACAGTGTCTCCTGCCTCCAAGAAGGGACTATCACATTTCCCAGAATTCTCTGAAAAGGTCATACTCACACAGAGGTCTCATTGGCTAGCTCCAGATTGACAGGCTAGACTTCACCCCCACACTCTTAATCCCCAAACTGACACAGATTAGGTGACTGCCATAGTCATCTATCACGTATTCACTGATTTGAGGATGCTGAAGGCGTCAGACATATAAACTCCATCCTGGAAATTTAGGCTTTTGAGCTGGGTTTGTCCTTAAACTGATTAAACACAGATATTGCATAATGCAAAGCTTTCAAATCTATTGACCCTAGAGTATTTGTTTCAATTATTAAAAGCAGCAATACATTTCTGAAATTTTCTTTTGTAAATATTCCTTCTGTTGCCTCTCTTTCCTGGCATTATAATTTGACATTCCCAGCCCAGACCCATGCTGTGTTTTAATGAGGCAATCCTATCTGGGCTGAAAGCCTGGAATTCACTGGCATACTGCTCTTTCTTAAAAATCAAGTCCCACTTCTTTTCCCTGAACCAGGAAGTCAAATTCTTTCTGAAGTGCTACCTGAATTTGTAATCCTGCCACTTCCTGCCTGGATGTTCCTATGTCTGTGGACACCGTGTCTCCTGAGCACTTCCTCTAATCAAGCCTGCAGACCTGACTACTTACTGACTACTTCATCTGCCCCACAAGAACTCCCCACCCACTACCCACATCCACACCCACACCCACACATGACTTCCCACTCTGCTTTGGCCACAAATTATTGTTTGTGCCAGTCCGACAAGGAGATGGGCAGCATGTCTCCTAATACTTCCTCACATGACGGAAGTACCCAACACTCATCCACACTCTGCTGTGGCCTAGCCCACGTTGCACATGGTCTGATGGCCCTGCCAACCTTACGGACTCCAAAGCAAATCAGACCAGAAATCATGGAGCCAGAGGTAGTATGGAAGAAGGAGTTTTCTAAAAAGAGATCTTCTTCAAGGCCTTCCCCAGATAACAAGATTGAGGATTTGCACTCTCTTCAAGTGCCAGAAATCCAATGCCTTCTTCACAGAGCAGAGAATGATATGAAGGCATCACCTGCCAGTGTCATAGTCTTGAAGGATGCTCTCAACTCTGTGCTTCTCGAGACATGCCAGTTCCTTTAGAAATGAACACAAGGAGAGCTCCCTTTGCTGCTGTCTGCACAAAAGGTACACCGGGGCAAGATTCACCTGTGACAGACCAGCACTCTTATATGAAACCCAGAAACGACGGGGTCTTTCTGCACTATCCCCAACTGCCTTCTTTTTTATTATTGGCAGTTGACTCTACTTTCTCTATCTTTGTATTCATCTTTGTATTTCCCTTTTTCCCTTGGCACTTTCCTCTTAGCATCCTTATAGCACCGAGCACAGGATCTAGCACTCAGCCGTCTGTTCAAAAGATCAGTTAACTAATAAATAAGATAATGAATAGGGAAGCTTTTTATAAGCTAAATTTTAATTACCCCAGGGGTCTAAAACTGAACCCAAGGTAACATGTAGGCAATACTTTGTGTCACCCATCACACCTGGAAGAATTCAGATGTTGGAAAGCGAGTGCAGGTGTCCTGAGGGCCAACTTTCGAGAGAATGTCACTCCTGCAGCTCAGTAGACAATGACTTGAAAGATCATACATAGCAACATACCATTAGTACGAGTGAGGAAAGGAACTACAAGAATCCATTATGCACAGTTACCAATTGATGGTAAAGCAGGATCCATGTGACTGGGGAGAGGAGAGAGAGGGAACTTTTGCTGACTAGCCTCAAAAAATTTTGTGCTAACTCCCCCAACCCACCTCAATTGTAATCTATACAAAAATGTTTAATCTCAAAATCTTATCAGAAAGAATAAACGATACTTAAATAGAATATTGTTTTAAAATAGATTCTAATCTCCATGCAATAATTAGAACAACTACACAAAGAAACTGTGCTGAGAGAAGTGGGATTGGGCCTCCATTCCCAAACCAGCACTGTCAGGCTCGATCCTAGCCTCCTCAGAGATACATTTTAGACTTTCTTGTCAACGTCTTGAAAAACCCTGTTTGGTTAAGGGTTTGGGCTGCTAGCCACAAGGTTGATAGTTCAAACCTACCAGGCTGTTCTCAGGAGGAAGATGAGGCTGCCTGCCTAAGTACAGACTTACTAGTCTCAGAAATCATGCATCAAGACCCTCTGAGTTTGTTTCAAGTCCACAGCAATTTTAGTGAAAACTTAGGGGCCTAATGCATAGGGTTTGCATGATAACTCATAGGGTTTACATAATAATGTGTATAATTACTCAACATTATTTAAATTAAACATATATTTAAATTTTATGGATCTACCAAAAGTTACTTAGAAAGTCAATCATAAAAAATTAGGTTTATGCTAATATCTTACTACTAAAAATTTACAAGAAGACCATGTAAATTGTTGTATGCAAAGATTTGGATGGTTTTCTTATTAGATTTTATGAATAGTTTCTTAAAATTAACTTTCCTCAGCATTCCTGGCATAAGAGACCAGATTTAGCATAGATTGGACTCTCAACAATCTGTTCTAGTTCTAAGTATCAAACAGAAAGATGTGCGCACACGTGCGTGCACACACACACGTTTTTCTAGTTTAAAAGACTGTAAAAATTTCAACCTGTAAGTCTCCAGAAACTACAAAGATCACAATAAAACAAAGCTATAGTAATAATCATAGAATTTTTTTCTATTGAAAAATCTTTCCCATATCTTGCCTCATTCATATTCCCAGTATAACTTGATGGGGCAGCGAATAGGATTTACCTTCAAACCACACAGATGAAAAGGAAACAAGATTATGAAGGTTGCGGTCTGCCCCAACTTGCGAAATCAGTAAAGAGATCAAAAGTCCTTACTTTTGCTGCACTCATCTTTTTAGACTTACTGAAAGTCATCAAATGAGGTCAAAGGACACCAAAATTAGGTTGGCATAACTTACTGTCAGAAGTGATTGCTTTGGCAATAAGTTACCAACGTAACAGACAGGCGACATCTGAAAGACACGGAGAGTCCTTAAAGCAACTTAAAACAATAAGCTTTCCTTGACTAGATATCTGATTAAAACCAAAAAGCCAAACACATTATACTGACCAGATTCCCACTCACGACAACCCGGTAAAATAAGGCAGAACTGCCCTTGTGGGTTTCAGAGACTGTAACTCTCTATGGGAATAGAAAGCTTCACGTTCCTCCCCAGGCGTGGCTGGTGCTCTCAAATTTCGCACCTGTGGTCAGCAGCTAAACACATAACCAGTCAGCCATCTGGACTCGGCGGTATCCGATTAGTGTGCTTTAGAAGAATATAGAGTTGGTGAGGGTGGTGGCAAGTGAAAGAGATACAGTCTAGAGGGAAGTCTAAATAGGGAGCATGTTGTTACAATTAGCTGAGCAATAGGTACCAAAAACGTTAAAAAAAATGCTCATGTCCTTTCACCAAGTAATGCCACCTCTGGAAATATTTATCTCATGAAAGTCATCATGAGAAACTACAAAGATTTAGCCAAATGAATATCAGTTTATTATGCCTCCAACAAATTTAATAAATTGTCTACACAATGTGATTTCAAAGATCTATAAAAAATCATTACGATGACAAGATGATCAAACAATATTGTTGAGAAGGAAAAGCAGGTACTAAAATTGTATGTATCATATGAGTGCCATTTTTTTAATATAGATGTACTCAGGGAAAAAAGTAGCTACCAAAATGTTAACAGTTACTATTTCACATCGATGAGTCCTTTGGTGATTTTTATTTTCATCTATTTTATATGTACATAAATATTGCACATGATACATATATAGAGATAGATATATTTGAGTATACAAACAAACTCACTACCATCAAGTCAATGCTGACTCAGAGCGACCAATCCCCATCCCCACCAGTGGATTTCTGAGATTGTAACTGTTTGTGGAAGAAGAAAGTTCAATATTTCTCTCCTGGAGTCACTGGTGATTAGAACTGCCAACCATGCTGATCAAAACCCCATGCGTAACCACTGCTACCCCTGGGTACCCAAAACCAAAGTCATTGTCATCGAGTCGATGCCAACTCAAAGTGGCCATGTCAGATAGGGTGGAACTACCCCTGTGACTTTATGAGACTGCATACATAAAATAGGACATGCATGTATTTTTTATTTTACATTTTCATCAGCGTGTGCTGTTCGTTCAAAAATTTAAAGGTTGTATATTAGAAACGTACCTGTCATCCCGAGTATTGCTGAGTAATTTTTCCTATGTAAATTAAATTGTGTCCAATTGGGTTTATAAGTAAAAAGATGAACAAGCTCATGCAGAGTTGAGAAAGCCCATGAGAACCTGTTTACATCACAGCAATAAGGAAGTTTGAATTCCATCTCCTGAAAGATATGCCACTCACTCTCTCTGGACAACAATCTTTTTCTTTTCCTCAACATTGTCCAAGACAAATCACAGGGAACATGCAGGGTCAGAATCTAAGGAATTCACACGCACGTCATTGACCACGTGGGTGACTACTGTGATGTACCAAACCCACTGGATAGCAGCAGCAGCTTTTGAAGCCCCTCTCCATCATCTCCTGCTCTGCATATAGCCCCATTACCAACATAGGGTATGGCATAAGAGTAAAAAAGATTTTTGAAAATAATTAGATGGTAAGTCTCACTTGGCTTTTCTCTTTTCCTTTCTCTATCATTTCACATTCTTTCCTTCTTCCTTATTCCTCCCATACAAGCACTATAGATGGGGAGTGAAAGGTGCCCACAAGGTTTAGTAGACCAATAAAAAATACAGGGCATAAGGACCACCATAAATGGAATGAACTTGATGACAATGGGTTTGCTTTTTGTTGGTGCTTGTGTTGTTTTTGGTGAGAGTGGATGGTCTTCTCAATAGCTTTAAGTGTGTAGAATTTTCTGCATTGGAAAGTAGATTGCTGCAGATGCAGATAGGTTAAGATTCAGCACCCGATCATGTAATCTCCTTTATGAGTTGCTTGAATTTGCTCTAGCTTTTAATGTTTTCTGCTTTCTTTGTGATTGAGGTTTTTATCTGCTTTACTTTATTCTCGTTGCTAGTTTTTGTTTGTTTGTGTATTTGCTTTTTAATGTTTTTCTGTATGTGAAACCCAGGATGTGTACTAGCTGTACAGAGACAGGAACTGGATCCATGGGTCCTTGGAGGTATGACGAGGGGGATGAGAGAGATGGGAGGTGGGGGGCTAATCACAGTGAGTACAAGAATGAAGAAAATGTCCTAAAAGTCAATGTGGTGATGGTTGTATAACTCCTTTGGATGTGATTGAATCATTGAATTATATGATAAATGAATTATATATGCCAATAAAACGGGGGTATGCAGCATTTCCAGAGTGTTTAGAAAAATATTCATGGTTTTAAATTTATATTTTAAACATACTTATTAAAGGAAAAAGGTGCAAATCAATTGCTAATACAGTATTATTTTAGATAAATTAATAGATGTCTGTTAATGATGGAAAATGCCATCCTTCAACTACTGTCAAAATTTAATTAAAGAAAACCATCACTGCCACCAATTTGATTCCAACTCATCGTATTCATATAGAACAGTAGAATTATCCCTTTGGGTTTCCAAGACTGTAAAATGTTACAGGAGTACAAAATCTCATCTTCTTCTGAGAAAGCGATTGGTGAGATTGAACTGCTGACCTTGGGGTTAACAGCACAATTCGTAATGTACAATGCAACCAGGGTTCTTTTCAAAGCTTAATGTAAAGTGATAAAGTAAGTCTTCATTCTAACACCAATAACAGGACTGAAAGAACACCATTTATAAGGCCTTCACTTAACCAAACACAAAATCACATAATTATTATGACTTATAAGTTCTATATAGTTATAAAATACATTACCCATATTTCATCAGCAATCTTCCATAGAATAAAACAGGTGGAATAAGTGGTTGTATTTCTGAATACTTCTTTTAAAGTAGCACATGAAATTATGTATACATAATTCATAAAAATCCTTAACATCTAGTTTCAAGTACGGTATCCTATTACTCTCATAAGATTTCACTGGCTTCTCTTAAGTATATCATCAATGCATAAGTAAACCCAAAAACTGATGAGGAAAAATAAGGAAGAAAAAGATGGAAAGTCTCATTATTGATTTTACCGTCTCTGAGGAATCTGGGAAAGACTGGCTTGATAGGAGAGGCGAATGCTCAGACTAAGTGCGCAGGGGTTCTTTCTCTGAACGCAGCCTGCGGAGATGAAGTCGGTTATTTAAAACAGAAGTGTTTTGGGAAGATTCACAGAAGATCCACAGGTTTAGATAGAGCTTCTGCTTCTGTTCTTTCTCCAAAAGGCCTTTGAATTTGGTTCGGAGCCACATGGATAGCGGCTCCCAGGCCCTGCACCAACTCAGCTGAAAGCAAGGAGAAAGTGGACTGTTTCTCAGTGTTGTCTGTGTCAAGAGACCTCCGCTATGACACATTTCGGTAACTATAAACAGGAAACTCAAGAGCTAGGCAGACAGCCAGAATCATTCGGAAAGTGTGCCAGATCCTTACGAAATACACTGGCCATTAACCTCTGCCCATTCACAGACCCGCGCTCTCTCCTCCCGCTGACTTTCTATGGCTCCAAGCCAAAAATTTCCCATTTATCACCTCTCTGGAATCAGGTTCCAGTTAGGGAGAATCAGGTTCCAGTCAGAGAGAGCATCATCCTTGGTAAGTCAGAGCCCGGACTAGGATCTTATACTTTCTCTTTGAAATCTTTATCCTCTTCTGCCTAACTTCCCAGAACACTAACAATGCAGGTAAGCCCAAGGTGCAAGTCGCAGCACTCAGGCACTTCCAGATGGCTCTATCTCCCCCTGTCCTCTGGCTAGGTCTGGACCCACTGACCACCCTTACATTGAGGGTGATGACTAATCAAGTGACAGCAGGTAGGGGTGAGAGGAAGAAGGTCCATGACCAGAGCAACAGGCTCCCATAGTCATTGGTCCCACCAGAGGGCATACTGCCAGAGTCCCTCTTGTATTTCTCTCATCTCCACTCTGGACCATGAATTCCGATACATATTATCAAAGTGATTCGGAGTCCAGCCTATCATGGGCTGCTCAAACCCCTCTAGCACCAAAAGGCAGATGGTCCTCTTCACGCAGCTTCCTCCCATCACACCCCCAGACTGAGGAAGCCTCTGCTCAAGCCCTGACTGGTAGCACGCTGCAGCTGCCATCCTGCCTTCAACGCTCTTGCCCCCGGTAAATGTGAGCTGTCCTGGATCACATTTTTCTCACCCTTTCTTTGCTCCTTTCTCCATCCTCCCAGTCATCCCCACGGTCACGCAAGTGTGTCTACCCAATCCTGAAACAACTCTCCTGAAAACACCCCCGTTATGACACCGAAAGAAGCAGAGTCAGCATTATTATTGTAATGCTGCATGAAAGTGATTTGGCCATTAAGAACTAGAGATCACTCCATTCCACATTATTCATTTAATTTAAATTCTCATTTAGGGTAAGGCTGAATCCATAGAATTTATGAGGTAGGTGCTTTAATCATCCCTGACTACAGATGATGGAACTGAGACACAAAAAACTTAAGTACTTTCTCCAACATCCCTCCAGACTGGGTTGATGGCAGTGTAAGCTCAGTCTAGCACTCTGCTGTCTTTCAAACCCAGAGGTGAATCTGGGAACAGGATTTGTCTGCTTGAGACTAATGTTCAATGCCATCAACTCTGGTTTTTCCATGCTGTCTTCGTCTATGTAATTACAAAGTAGTTAGGACTGAGGGCAATCCAGTGGTCCCGTTTAGCCAAGGGTAAGGATTTCAATCATTTAAATAAAAAGTCAAATGATCCTGAAGCTTATTGGGAGACTCCTGTAGTGGTTTTGCTGACATTTATACACATCTCTGTAATGTGAAAGCACAGATTTAAGACATCTGGTGAATCAATAAACAATAAAGACATAACCAGAATGACATGATCAAGATTTCCCACCCTACCACAGCTCTGAGGGTGGTTTGGGAAGAAATGACCCCACCCCAACCCCTAGCTAGTGAGAATAATGCTATCATAAACAAGAGTGTGCCTATACATATTTGTGTCACAGGTCTTATTTTTTAGCATGTGTACTTACTTGCCGTATCATACTGTGTTTCTGGTGGCACCATTGTATAGTCCCACTGTCAGTGTATGTATGAGAATTCCAGTCTCACCACACCCTTGCCAGCATTTGTTGTTTCTTGGTTTTTGTTCTGTTTTGTTTTAATTTACTCTTATTGCTTGGGTATGATGCTATCTCCCTGGTGTTTTGATTTGCATCTCTCTACTGTTATTGTGAGCAGTCTTTCATGTGTTTTGACCACATGTATGTCTTCTTTAGTGAAGTGTCTGCTCCTATCCTTTGCCCATTCTTTAATGGGATTGTTTGTCTTTCTGTGGTTCAGGTGTTGAAGTTTAATACACGTTTTAGGGATTAGTCCATCGTGCAATATGTCATTATCAAAATTTCCCCCAGTTTTGGACTCTTTGTTTACTCTTCTGAAGAAGCCTTTGGATGTGCAGAAGTGTTTCACTTTTAGGAGATCCCAATTACATACTGTAATAGTTAGATTTGGGGTCAAGTTGGCTATGTTCCTTGCCTTTGCAGCCATAAGTCTGACCTGCTGACCTTGGACTCATTCTTCTCTGTAGCCACCAGCCTGTGGTCACCAGTCCCCACAATGAGGTGACTCAGGAGAAACCTCCAGCCTAAGATCTGACTCACAGACTTGGAACGTGCCTCGGTTTGAACTTGACTGCTTCTGTAGCCATATGAGTGTGTGCGCGCATATGTGTGTGTGTGTGTGTGTGTGTAATAGCCATCCTAAATATGAAAAGACATATACATGTAATGACTTTTCATCTTTGGGGGTGGCTAGTATAAATGGTATTGTTTTCCTAATTTCCTTTTCAGAGTTCCCTTGTTAGAGTAGGTCACAGAGTCCTGAGTTTACGTAGCCTACTGTCTCCTTTTCAGAAAAAAAAGTTATTCAACATCTTTCTGGCAATTCAAAGCATTTTTACATCTCTCTGGCAATTCAAAGCATTTTTACTGTATTATATTTTACTATAGTCCAGGATAAAGTGTAGGTATCGGCTTTAGCAGCCCACGATGGGCTGATGGAGTGCTCCAGCAGCCCCCAGAGGATAGTATCACCCAGTTTGGGAAATACTGGGAGAACTGTAACTAAATTTTGTAAGCCAACTCCATACTCTTTTATTTATTATAAAATCGTTTGAGTAGAGTTGATACCAGCACTTCTCTGGTTGTTTGGTAGAATTCTTAGGTGCAGCTGGGAATTTTTTGTTGATATCAGGGCAGGGGGTGGGGTTGTTTGTTTGGGGTTTTTTTGGTTGTTTGTTTTTAATGGCTTGCTCAATTCCTCTCCTTGTTATATGTGTCTGTCCAAATTGTCTATTTCAGTAAATTAGGCAGTGTGTTTCTAGACATTTTGTCCATTTCTTCTTTCAAAATTTGTTGGGCTACAGTTCTTCATAAACTCACAGCCAGCCCATCAGTTCTCATTCAAAGTGACCCTTTAGAAAAGAGGTCAACAGACCCTGTGAATTTTGAGGACCGTAAATCTTACAGGAGTAGAAAAACCTTTCTCTTTCTCCCCAGAAGCAGGTGGTAGTTTCAGACTGCTGCTGCCAGGGTTCCTCCAGTTCGTCGTCACATTCTGCACGTCTCCATCTGGCTTCAATTGGGACTGTTATGACATTGCCCGTTGAATTGCTTCTTCATATTATTTCCAACATCTTTTCTTTGTTTAGCTTTACTGATAGCTTTCGAATTTTATCGAGCATTTCAAAGAACAAGTTTTCTTGTCGATTCTTTCTCTTGACTTTCTGTTGTATTTTTCAGCTCTCCTATTTATTATTTCTTCTCTTCTGGTGATTGTAGGCTTACTTTGTGGCTCTTTTTCTAATCCTTAATTGCGGTTTAAAGTGTTGATTTTGGCTCATTTTCCTGTTTTATTTGTTTGTTGTTATAAATTGTTCTGTAAGCACTGCTGTTGCTCTGTCGCAAAGGTTTGGGCATGTTAAATTTTCATTCCAGCTTTATCAAGTAAACTTTAATGCAATCGTGTATTTCTTCTATTGCTCGGTAGCTTTTAAGCAGCGTGTTCATCTCTATGTATTACCTTTCCCTTTGATCTTTCTGTTTTTCTCTCATTTCATAG
>PVJH01030678.1:0-24559 GCA_004026705.1 Nesogale talazaci
TACACTAATGTACTGTTCAATCTCTTTTCACAAAGGACTTGTTTCAGTGTCAAGGGTGAGGTCAGAGTTTAGCGGTCAGCACTTTCAGGGATCTTCTCAACCAAGGTCACAGTCTTTTTCAGGACCCCCTATATCAAATGTCTACTATTTTCCCCAGAGTATCACAGGACAAATTTAAGGATACGTACAATTTCTAGCTCCAGAACTTCCCATGAGGTTGACCAAAGCTGGCCTGATGCTACCTTATAGTTCATTTAGCTTCTCTCTGCCCACATCTATTTCTATCCCTTTCCTTCTAAAATGAATAATATGGGTAAACCTTAAGATATACTTTCATTGTTAATACCATCAAAAAGTTTAATATTTAGAGTATCTGATCTATTCTAGTCTAGCTCATTTACTTGAAGTAGGCATTTCATCACTTTCTTTTTCTCAACTGCCCATCCCTTCCCTTCTGTTGTCTTTCCTTTCTTCTTTGTTTCCTTCTTCCCTCCATCCAGCACCTACTCATCTATCAGTCTTCTCTTTCTTCACAAAGAATTCATCCATACTGTGCTTTTAAATTATATTCTTTGAGTCATAATAATATTATGTATCTGATAGTCATTTGTTATGTTTATGTATTTTTCAAAGATTGTGTATTACACATGTAAATTTGAGGCATGTTATATTATTTAGTGACAAAAATTCTTGAGTGAAGTTTTCACTGAATTTAGTAAATGTGTTTATGAAAATATTAGCATTGGTTTCACCATGATATAAGTGTCTCCAGAGAATGACTAATGTAAAGAGATCTTAGAGATGGGCTACATGGATTTATGGTAAATTAATTAATCATATGTAACACACACAGTAGAAGTTGTGAGTGTGCCATTGAAAGGGAGACTAATGTTCTGTTGAACAGATTTAGGAAGGTGAAGAATAACCTTTTGGGTGGTTAAGAAGGGGTTGATTGGCAATCTAAGTAAGAGGTCAACTTTGAAGTGAAATTTCTTCACTTCAATATCCTGTACATACCACTTGTTAATAATCAGTTTTAACAAGTGACTTAATCTCTTTGGCCTCAGTTACCTCAGCTGTATTTTGGAATAATAATGACATTTGCTTCATTGAATTCCTGAGAGCAGAAAGTGAGGCAATACTTATGCACTCCTTCCTGGCTGTTAGGCTAATGACTTAACAAGTATTATCAATATGACTAGTGAGATCCAGAATAAATTTACCAAAATATAAGACATTTTCTCATGTTTGGCATGTCTCTTTGATATAGAATCTGTATATTTTATTTTCAAAAACTGTTTCCAAATTTTTTCCTGCACATATATTCTGTAAATTATCTTGAAAAATAATTCTTATATATGATTTTTCTAGCTATTTAGGTAAGATTTTAATGTCAATGACATACCAGGAAGTGTATTTTGTGAGTAATTAAAAAAATCAGTGCAATGGAAACTTGGAAAAATAGAAATGTACATTTATGAGTCTTCTAAATCACTCATCAGTCCATGTCATGATAATTCAGGAAAATATTCCAGTATCTCAGATTAACCATTAGAGGGTCAGGGGAGATTGCAGAGTGATAAATTGTGAACTAGAAAGATATTATAAGATATGGCTAGAAAGGAAGCCACTTATGCTACATTGAATCTTTTTTCATGCCTCTTCTGTACAGCCAGCTATATTCAAATCTCTAACTATTGTGACATGAGGGCAGGTAGGAAGTAGAATAAAGAAAGAGTGGGTTGTTGGGAAGCAAGAGTGGATCACTAGGTTTACTTCTGCAGTGAAGGTGCTAGGACAATTACAGTTCTTTAATGTGAGGAGCACATTCATTTTTCAGGAGTGTTGGAGCTGAATGAAGACCGACACAAACCTGGAAACATTTAAGCATTTGAGTCCCTCGAAATTATTTACATTTATCCTTCATATCTGAGAAGTTGTTATGTGAGGACTTGTATAGAAGTTGGATCTGGTGAATTGAGAGAACAAGGACTAAGAATTTAGCAAATGCACTTGTATATAAGTTTGCTTGTATATGTGTACATGTGTGATGTCTGTAGAGGAATGTGAATCACTCAAGACAAGCTTAGAGAGGTCATGAAAAGTGAAGATTATTAGGTAGGTAGCTGTGGGTCCATTTTTGCAAGGATACACATCTAGAATATTCCATTAAGGCAGGTAGGCAACTGGATTCTAGGCAGACAGTGAAGGAGAAGACACTGGTACTGAGGAACATGAGACCCAGGCAACCTGCGTGAAGGTCTAGAAGGCTAGTGTCAGAGCAATATGCACTCAAGACCCATCTCTCACTTCTCAGCAATGAGAGAGGGCTCAAAGACAAGACTGCAACCACGTCTTCTTCACTGGTTTCAGGCGCATCAGCTCCTGAAGACAAATACACGCACCAAACTGGAAGTTCACTTCAACAACCATTTATGGGCAGATTAATCCATTTTTCACTAAACCGATAGGATAATTTGGAGACTGCTGAATCATGATCTAAGTGATTTGAACTTGCAGACACTAGACCCTTTTGTTTTGCCTACCACACATGAACCACCATTTAGTATTGGTCTATTTTATCTCTAGCACACACGGATTCTTAATCATATTCCTGAAGAGAAATTGACAGACTGGTAGGGTAAGTGGTCTGGGTTTCATCTTGATCTTTTCTCACTGTTCAGTTGTGTTTCCTGGATTCCAGGACTGAAGGAGCACAGTAAGAAGAGCTTGAGGCTTTTAGGATTCTAGACAGGAGGAGTCATCATAATAACACATCTTTCTCTTGTGTCTATTGTGTTTTATGGAAAAACCATTTTCATATTTCTGGAATAATTAAGCATTTAAAAAATTTGTAATTCAGGGAAGTTAATTCTATTCATCAGGTTGGGCAAGCATTGTAACTTTCATTTACCAAAATATTCTGCTACCATTCACAGAAATTCAATCCCTCCCTAACCAATAAACCTCCTTTGTTCCCTGTTTGCTACCATTGGTTACCACTAAATAACTTTTGTGTCTTTACACTTGCCTGTTTCATTACATGAGATCCCAGAGTGCTTGTCCATTTCTTAATGGACTTGTTTCACTTAACATACATTGTTCTAGGTTCATCCATGCTTTAGGATGGATCAGTGATTCATTTCTCATTATGATTAAGTAGCATTTCCTTGTACATATGTAGCACATTTTGTCTGTCCTTCAGTTGATGGAATTTAGGTTCTTCTCACCTTTGATCTATTGTGAATCATGCTGGAATAAATATCTATGTAAATGTGCCTCTGTTTCTGCTTTCAAATCCTTTGGCCCCCTACCTAAGATTGGGAATGTTGGATCATTAATTTAATTTTGGGGGAAAGAGCCCAAAGTGTTCTAGAGAAGCTGTCCCAATTTGTATCCCTGCCAGTGCTGGATGAGGATTTCCAGTTTATCCAGCCCTACCAATACTTGTTTATTCCTGTTTGCATTCTTCGGAGGACAGTTATTTGAATAGCTTTGGGGTAACGCTGTCATCGTGATTTTCATTCACATCTCCAAATGACTAGTAATGTGAGAACCTTTTTATGTATTTATTGGCTATTTGTATATTCTCTTTGACAGAACAACTAGTCATGACCTTGGTCCACTTTTAAAAACAGATTGTAGGCATTCTTTATATCTACTGGATAGTAATCTTATCAGACATCGATCCCAATGTTTTTCTCAAAATGTGTAAGTTTGTCTCTTCTGTTCACTTAAGTCCTTTGATGAACAAATAAAATATCTATAAAATGCTCCATGGACCTTATTTGCCTCTTGTTGCTCACATTTTGGGTGTCATATCTAAGAATGCATAGTTAAAAACAAAGTCCAGAAGCCTCTCTATTTTCTTCCAAGAATTTTATTGTTTTAGTTTTAACTGAATTATATGTTGAATGCTGAAATATGGTCAGAGGTCCAGAAGACTGGCATTGCCTGCGTGTGTGGCAATGAGTGTCTGAATGCTGTTTCTTGATATATTCTTCAGAGGCACTGACTTGAGACCATACATGGGCTATCAAACAAGAAACCTGAGTTTTACTCATCATCACTGTTACCAAGTCACCTTGAAACCTTAGGCAGGCCATTTAACTCTTTTTTTTTTGCTTTGGTTTTGACTGAAACCTTGAGCGGCATTACAAGAAAACATCCTCATGATTCTTTGATAGCATGAGAAATGACTTGCACAATCTTACGTGGGAGAAGTTAGAGACTTGATTGAGCAACCTGCCAGCAACATTGCACTCAGACTTGCACAGCAATCTCCAGTCTAGGTCTACCTGTTGCTAAAACTGATGGTCTAACCACGATGTATCTTAATTTCGATGTGGTAAAAAACAGAATGGTATGCTTTAAAGATATTTTTCTCACTGACCTAGTTTATTTTTCCGACAGAACCACCAAACCAAACTAACTGACATTGAGTCAGTTCCATCTTCTAGCAAACCTGTGGAAAGAACTAGCCCACAGGGCCTCCAAGGGCTTAATTCTTGATGAAAACCAGCTGGTACTCTCCCCTGGTGTGTCTGGGATGCTCAGATCATTGCTCTTGCTTTTTCAATACCGAGTCTAACATTATAAAAGAAGTGCCTTTTTTTGTTATATTCAATACATTTTTACGTACCTTAAAACCTCAGCTATCCAGTGCCTCCAAACCATTCCTTTGATCAAATAGATTGACAGGAAGAAAAGTTTAGGACGGGACACAAAAACAATGAAAAGCAAGTTGGCAAAAGGGAAGTTGCAATGACTAATGTAGAAGGAGAAAAATGTATACTTTATGTTACTTTTCTTCTCTGCCATGTTTCTTCTACTCCTGAAGATTTTTACACCTTATGTCCCAACACTACGTACTACTTTTCTTTAAGTCTGACTTCCAAATATGTGGAAAATCTAAAAAGGGTGCTTATTTGGTTGAAATGATCAGCCCAGCACAACTGAATGTCATTTGTGAGGATGGCAATGGAGTCTATCCTTCTGTTGTACGTAGCGTCACGATGAGTCAGAACCTGCTGGGCATTACAGACTGAATGCTCACCATGGTCCACAGAGAATTGCCCTCAAACTGTCCACCACTTAACTCTCTTAGCCTGTGGACAGACGGCCTCCTATCACTGAACTGAGTTGGCAGATGTAGTGAGGATCAATTTGGGTGTGTCCACTCTTGCCATAGGGTTATTGGAAGAGTGAAGTAAGTGGTTTAGGGTCAATGATTAGCACAATGCAGTAAGTGCTCAGTTATGGAAATTTCTTTGACTCTTTGAGTCCTCCCAGAAGCATCTGAAAAGAAAGGTCTGATGATCTGTTTCTAAAGGTCAGAGCCATTAAAACCCTACGCAAGCAGATGAGCCAAAATCAACCCCATTACTATATATAATAAGAATTATATATATTTTGAAGGAGAGTTTGACTCAAGGATGACATAGCCACTGAACAAATCTGCGTGCTAAATCTTACTGCAGAAAATGAAATCACATAGGGTTTGGAGGGAACAGATTACTCTAAACTTTATTTCTTAGACAACGCACATTTTCAATGTAAAGAAAGCTTCTGAAAGTTACGATCTGTGGACAACTTAAAGGCAACTCAACTTGGCTATAGAGTTATAGCGCTGAACTCAACTGAGCTGTCGAGTGGATTCCAACTCCCAGTGACCTTTCAGGAAAGAGTAGATCTGTTCCATGGGTTTCTGAGAGAAGAAAACTTCATTTTCCTCACATAGAGAGGCTGGAGTGTCGAACTAAGCAGACCTACCCATAACCCACTACGCCACCACCAGGTCTCCAACTTAAAGACATAGACTGAAATTAGACACCTATTCTGCTTTATCTTTCGAGCTTAGGCAATTCTGTTTACTCTGGGCACCTTTGATGGTTATTTATCTCTGCAAGACAGAAGTGAGAAGAAAAAAATGAGCTGAAAGAAACATCAACCCACTTCTGATTTTGTTTTGGTATTTTTGACAGGAAATCTATTGTGTCAAATTCCCAAGAAGAATGGAACTTCTTGCTATTAGCCAACCTTATTAGCCAAGCTCTAACACAGAGAGTGGAAGGAAGGGGCCAGAAGGAAGGAGGGACCCCTGTTCCTTCTCCACCTGTGTGAAGGGAAAGTGCTGAGTGAAGGAAAAAAGAAGACAGATATGCTTTGCTCTAGAAAATCTTCTGACCTGGGGAGAGTACTGATTCTGATCATCTGCTCACTGCCTGGTAAGTTTGCCTTCTCTTGGGGAGCCTAACTGAAATAACCTGTGAGAAACCCATCTTAACTAGTCCTCCCTCTTCTTGACATTTCTGATGGAGTCCTGCAAAGTAACTGTAATAGCTAGAGCAGTGGAGGGGGGGTATTTTCTGAGATCTATTTTACTGTATTCTCATTATTTTCTTCTTGGTCACTATTTATTTCTTTGACTTTGCATCCTATCCCATATCTACATCTGTATAATTCATGTGAGGGCTCATTTCCCAAGGCATCCCCTAGCTTTTTCCTTTTTCGTATCAAACAGGATAAATGAAAGAAGTAGAAGAAACAATTCAAGTCATCTGAATGCTCTTCACCTCCCTCTATCTTTTGAGAAAGCTGTTTGATGGGCATAGACTTCGTGTATGGTACAATTTAATGGTTTGCTTACCTCACAAATGGTTTATGTATTGCACAAAGAGTTGTGCAGTCCTCATAATTAACTTAGGATCATGTTCTCCATTCCCATATAGCTATTAGCGCCTCATTTCCCCCAACCTCCTCTGTCATAACACTGCCTTTTATTTGGCATCAGAGTGACAGCATAAGGGAGGAGGCTGCTTCTTCGAGGAGGAAGAGGCCGTTTCACAGGGAGCGCTGGCAGGGGCCAGCCTGTGGTCGGTCGGTCTGTATCTCGCAGGTGGAGGGGCTGTAAGCGCCCGTCTCTGGCTGTTTGCATCTCCGTGTCTGTGGGAGCTGTAGAGACTTGGAGCTGTCGGGGAGAGGGTTGTCCTGGCTAAACCACAGAAAGTTGGTAGGAGCTATGTGGGAGGGAGTTTTCAGGTTTCGCTTTTAGTCGATGGGAGCTGACACAGGGAGCAATTCAGTTCCTGTCAGTTTATGATTGAATGAGGGAGAGGTGATCTTTCTTCTTCTGAATGGCGACTTAGAGTACTGTTTCTCTTCCAGAAGTCTGTCTCTCTCCCACATAGTGAGCACAGTAAAGGGACCCTGTTCTGTTCCTGGATGTGTCCCTGAAGAACGTTATATAACCCTGTCCACGTTGGTCTGCACAGCAGCCCAGGGAAGGAGGCAGGGCAGAGTTCTCCATGTGAAGAAAGGTGGAGCCTGAGCTCCAGGATATATTTCTGTTCTGATATGCCCAGTAGTGGAGTATCTCGGTCTCGCTCAATCATCTCTGTCATCGAGTCAGCGCTGACTCAAAGTGGGCCCCTGTGAGTCTCTGAGATGGTTATTGATAACTGGAGAAAGCCCAGCCTTCTTCCCGGGAGTGGCTGGTGGTTTTGAACTGCTGATCTTGCGATTGCAGCCCAAGGCGTAGCCACTACCCCACCAGGCTCCGTTGGGCCTCAAGCAATTCAGAAAGGCAGCCTTGTTCATTATTGAAGCTTCATACTTTCAGCTAAAAAGCATCGCTGCTCCTAACACCCCTCGTCTGACATGAAGTGGATACTCAGTCAGAAATGTAAAGGAGCCATTCGCTTATCTAAATGGAAATAAACTCTAATGGACTCTTTATTTAATCACAGAGATAGGAGTGACCTGACTCTTGACTAGTTGATACGTTCTAGAAGAGCCTTCTCCCAGAGAGACCAGCATCTGTGGATGAAAGGTGTGCTAGTTCTTTGGGGAAAAGGAGAGGAAAATAAAGATGGTAAATGCCTACGACTTTCAATTGTAGAGGTTTGAATTTTAAAATGATCTCTGGGCTGACTTTTTTTATCTGATCACTGAAGTTGGTGCTCAGATCATTATACGTTAATCAGATATTAGAATCAAAGTATAAAAGGTAAATTACTTTAAGTGCAGTCATTGGACATAATGAATTCATCGTGAATTGAGAGTCGTCAGGTCTTTGTGTCCTGGTTACGCATGCTGATTGTATTATGAATACTAACAGATAAAAATTTAATTTTGGGGGGGAGGGCATCACTGGGTGCTACCCAGTGCCGCTCCTGAGAGCTGCCACTGGATTTGAACCACTAAGCCCACGGGCTGCAGTCCTGCACTCAACCACTTATGCCACGGGGCCCAGCCCCCCAATTTAATTTTATGTAAAATACAGTCACAAAAGATCAAGAGAGGTAGTTTCTTTATTCTGAAGCTGCATTTTAAATCTATTTTTAAAAAGTGTGCTGCAATCAGTATCACTGAAGGGATCATCCTTTTTCTCTCCCTTTGGTTCTGCTTACCTAAGACACCACACTGGCCTCACGATCACAGATCCCGCATTCTTGGGGTGAGTCTTCAATCACAAGAAGAGCAGAGGCTCTTCTGTTGTCCTCCAGGCACATGGCTTCTGCATATGAAATTATTGATTCATTATTTGCTTTTTGTTCATTGAGAGCTTTGTTAGCTATCTATTGGCGTGAAAGAAATTGCCTTGGCGCTTACCCAAATTTTATAATTGTATGCCACCAACAAATATGTATCCTCCCGTGCTGATCCAAGCGCGATCAAGAGCGAGCACACCAGGGTGGCTGCCACACCTTCTTGCATCTTGATCCTATCGGTGCCATCAGATTCTTTCTACATGGTCTAGTCATCAGGGGTGAGCTTGTGAATCCAGGCCTGGCTCATGGAAAGGGGATTTTACACAGGTATGAATCCAAAGGTGAAAGACTCATTTGGAGCCACCTTAGAAACACAATACCACAGATTTCAATAGCAGGATATGCTTCTAAAGGCATTATAATTGCATATTCTGGTGTGCTTATTTGCTGTTGTCCCTAATAAATTATAATCTCCATGAAAATAGACAAATAATTATTGAGTATCTATATGTTATAGACGAATATGAATGTGTGGAAGTTAGGATTTGTGTCCACCTGTCTGGGCCAGGATTCAGTTGAGGCTTCCCACATGACACGATATAATGTCATGCAATCAACAACGCCCTGATGGGCTCTTTGAGAGCTGCCAAGTAATTGTGAGACTATGAGGGTGGAGTGCTCCCTTCTTAATCAAGTCACAGCTTTGTTTCAGGCATGTGGCCTACTGCTCTTTAAGACTCCTGGGTCATCACTCCTGATGGCTTCATGTATCAGGAAAAGCCATACCCTAGGCTTGTTGACTTTGGAGTCATGTGTTTCTGATGCCACCAGCCTGTAATCTTCCTGCTTTGACTTTCGTTTTCCTTGTTCATCAGCCCTGACAGTTAAATAAATTAGGAAGAACCTCCAGCTGATCTGTGGCCTGAACCAGACTGGACTTAACCTCTTCTGAGGTACTTTTGTGATATAATATATTTTTATTTACTCACTCACTCACTCTCTCACTCCCTGCCATGAAATCTGTATGCTGACGAAATAATTTGAAAAGGCAGACTATGAGCTCTTTCAAAACAGTTGGTAGATGGGCACCATCTAGTTCTTCTGTCTCAAACTTGTGGAGACAGATGTTTGGGTCATCTGCAGGTTTACTGGAAAATTGTTTCCATACATCTGTGATATTCTTCAGGCTTCTTTGCACTGACCACGTAGAGGTCATTAGAAGCAGTTTAGACGTCCACTCAAAAGCTTTTGAAAACCCCATTGCTCCTCGTCAGAGTAAGAATATTGTCTTTGTAGATTGCTATGCCAGTTAACCATGTTGGTCCTAGAGTCTTGGTCCAGCTTTTCAAACACCAGTTGTTACTCACCAAAGTAAGATGTAGAACATTGCTTTGATGAAGTAAGTCAATTGATTTTGATATTCCTCAAGATATGGTCCTGATCCCCTGGACCCAGTGACTTATTCTCTCAGAGTGTTATGTTATGCTTAATACTGTCATAACTTTCCCCCTGTGTACATCATCATGTTCATGGATGTATTTCTATCAAAGGTAAATACACATATACAAATATCCTCTGACCGACATAAGAGTGTATATATATTTATATGTATCTATATATGTGTATGTGAGTATATAAACCTGTCATTGGATCAAGAGGTAGTTGTTGGAACAGAACAAGGGAATAATGCACATTTTAAAATAAAGAAAAGTGGGCATCAAGGTTGTATCCTCTTACCATCTTAATCTTCGTGCTGGGCTAACAATTAGAAAAGCCCATTATATGAAGCACAATGAATCATCAGGATTGAAGGAAGGCTGGTTAACAAGATATAATGTGTATATGACACATCCTTGCTTGCTGCAAGTGAGAAGGACTTGCTTCAAGATCCGTGACCACAGCCTTTAGCATGGATTGCAGCTCAATGTAAAGAAGGAAAGAATTGGCACAGCTGGACCAGTAGGTTACATCATGATAAATGGAGAAAAGATTGAAGTTGTTAAGAAATTTGTCTTGCTTGGTTCCACAATCAACATTCACCGAAGCAGTAGTCAAGAGATCAAAGGATATATTGCATTAGGTAAATCTACTACACTCTTTAATGGTGTACTTGATCCATCATGGTATTTTTCATCACTTCATGTGCTTGGAAACTGGACCCTAAATAAGGAAGCCTGAAGAAAAATCTATGCATTTGAATTACGGTGCTGGTGAAGAATATCGAAAGTACCACAGACTTCCAAAACTACAAACAGATCTTTGGAAAAAGTACAGCCTGAGTGCTCCTGAGAGGTGAGAATGGGGGGATTTGTTTTGAGTGCTTTGGACATGTCAGGAGAAACCAGCCCCTCGAGATTGACATCATGCTTGGTATGATAGCAAGAAGTGAAATGGGGAAGACCTTCGACCAGATGGATTGACACAATATCCGTTGATATAACAACAATTATGAGACATAACAACAATTATGAGAATGACACAGGGCCAGACCGTGTTTTGTTCTGGTGTGCATAGAATGACTATGAATCTGACTGTCTTGAGGGGACCCAACAACAACATCTATCATCATGGCACACTCTTCCATTCTTATAGGTCTCTTTTGGTTTCTTGTGATATCACTGTGTAGTTTTCGTTGTTCAGGGATTTTGGGTCTTTGGTTAGATTTGTTCTTACGTATTCTATCTTTTGGTGGCTATTATGAATGGCATTACTTTCCTGACTTCCTTCTCAAAGATGATTTGTTTGTAAAAAGGAATGGAACCAATTTTACATCTTCACCTTGTACCATAGCACTTTGTTGAAACTTTCCATTAGTTCCAACAAGTTTCTTGCCTAGTCTTGGGACTTTCTAGGTACAGGATCATCTAAGTTACAAATTGAGAGTTCTACTTCTGCCTTGCCAATTTGCTGCCTTTAACTTTTCCCCCTTGGCTTATAGCTTTGGCTAATACTGCGTAGGTGTGGTGATAAAGGGCATTCCTTTCTGGTTCCCATTTGAAAGTAGAATACTATTAGTTTTTCTCCACTGCAAGTAACCTTGGCTTTTGGTTTTGTATCATTTACCCTTTAATGAGTTTTTCTCAGTTTACTGTTTTGTCCTAAATCAATGTTCTCAGACTCCTTAAGGTGAGGTAGTTTCCTACCAAACCTGAAAATCAATGGAAGAGCAGGGAAAATTGAACATCTTTACTTTATTTCTTGTACATTAGAAATAAGAAGCAAGCACTAGCAACTATATTATTAGGTACTTACCTAATATATTTTACACACACATATATGCCACACACTATTTTTAGTATAATTTATGCTCTAGTTCAGTGGATAACATTTATTGACTCAGGGGTTTGGGGAGGAGAATGCTAATCTGCAGTAAAAATCTCTTTAGCTGACCACAGCCTTTCCCAAGACTTAATACTTAGCATCACAGGAAAGCCAATGGGCAGTTTTAAGGAACCCCTTTTCATCATTGCAGGGAGTTGTTATGGAAACTGGGTGTGCACAGTCATGCTGTGTCTGCTATGTGGGTGGTAGGTTTTTTAGTCAGGCATATGACCATAAGGATTTGGGGAAGCAAACTTCTGATGCTGTAAGTGAGCAAGAAGTTTCAATAGTATTAAGATTACAAAACAATTTTTAAAAGTTTATTTCTCCTGATGATTTTGTCTTAATTGAAAAAAGATATAGTGTTCATTTCTATGGTCTGAGAGTTTTGCTTATGCTTAGTTTTATATTGATTTGTGTGGGTGTATGTTTTCATGTTAGAACTTGATGTTTCTCATACTATTTCCCAGTATCCTCTTTCATTTAACTTAATATTTTATCTGCAATTTTATTCAGGGGTAACTTAAGTACAATTAGTTACAACTATTTAAAAGTACTATTTGATGAATTTTGACAGTTGTATACACCTGTGAATCATTACCACAAATGAGATATAAACCATTTCCACCACTACAAAATATTCCTCATGAATCTTTGTAAACATTCTTTCCTTGGTCCTTGTCTGCTGACAATCAGGGATAATTGAAGGGTAGAGAGATAAATGGCTCAGTGAACCAATTGCCTCCATAGATAAGTCAGCACTTTTATGTAAATGGCAGCAGGCAGTGTATATTCTTCTATGCCAGCCTTGTTTTACTCAACAGAATGATTTTGATGTTAGTAATGTATATTGTATTTCACAATATTAGCATAAAATAGAGGAACATATGGTTATTTCAGTATATGTGGAAAATATTAAGGATTGCCAGAAGGAAAAAAAAATTTTCTTGGAAGAAAGGCAACAGTATGTTCTTGAGGAAGCTTTGATTCATATACTCTGGACATGTCATCAGGAGAGATGTCAGTCCCTAGAAGAAGACATCATGTTGGTAATATAGAGTGACAGCAATAAAGAGAAAAATCCTCAAGGAGAAGGATTGAAGATGAGGCTCAAATAGAAAGCAAATGTTTTGAGAATGATGATGGCAACAAATGTGACAAATGTGCTTGACACAATGGAGCGTGATAAGAGCTGTATGAGCCCCCAATAAAATGATTAAAAAACATTAATAATGAAGAAAAATGAGATGGATTGACACAGTGACTTCACTGTTTGGCTGGAATATAACAATGATGGAAAGGATGGTGCATTATAAAGAACCTTTGTTGGTATTATGACATTATTCACAGTAAAGTTTGTATAAGAAACTATATATTTTTGTCCTTCCAAATACCATCATTTTTGAACATTTAAGGATATGTGTCATTTTTAAAGACTTCCTGACTGGTAGAACACATTGTAGAGATGTTTTGCTGACTTATCTTTTCAGAACATTCATTGGAATCATTTGGATCTGTTTTGTTTGTAGCAGATTTTGGTGTCTTGTTTGAAGAGCACATTTCTCCACTGGCCTGGTTTACCAGAATACTTTCACAAAACCAAAGTATAATTTTCTATTTTTGTCTCTCAACCTCCAAGAGCTCATTGAAACCCCAAATGCTTGATGATCCCATTCAAGTTAATCATGAAGGGAAATACTTAGCAGGTACTTCTAAAAGAATCCCCAAATACTGGGAAGTCAGTTTAGTTACATCTGATCAGAATGAATAAGTGAGATAGTTAAGGTTTATTGTGCCAACCTGGCCGATAAACACATGTGGGATTAATTGAAGGGTGGAGCGATAAGTGGCTCAGTGAACTTTGCCTTTCTAGCTCTCAGGTCTCTTGCTTTCTGGTGACCTAACCAAGTTGCAGCTGCCTTAACCAGTTCCCTGCTTCAACTTGCAAGGCTCATTCCTGCAAGATATCCCTGAGGAGAAGCCACATGCATTTACTCTCATGCCCTGGGTTCTGAAACAGCTGTGTGGAGACCCCCGCCAGTGCTGAGATGCTTACACACTCACTGATTCAGTTTTCCTCCTGCAGTTGACATCATTGTGTGTGTTTTTTGAGATTGATGAGGAATTTGTAGATTGGTGTTGGACATATAGGTTAATGTTGGACTTAGGGGTTAGACAACACTGGGTTGGGATGCTTTCTGAATTTACACTTTTCCTTTAAAAAAAGACATATATGATATATGTATATATATACATATATATTCTGTGGATTTGTTTTGCTTGCTTAACCAGACTAACACAGGAAGACTTATCTAGCTCATCTTCCACTAAAATGACAATAGATAATCAGAGCAGGAAAATAATTTTCATTGTGTGGAAGTCACCGAATCTGGTGTCAATTAGAGGATTAAGATTATAGGGGTAGGGAATCCCCTGCAGATTCCAGCTTCTCTACTTCACGCGGTCGCAGCCCCCAGCCTACTCAAGATCATGGCGTCCTTGGAGGTGGTGACCGTTGGTCCCAAGCTCTACGAGGGGAAAACAAAAGAAGTCTATAAGTTGGTAAATCACCCAAGCAAAGTGTTCCTGCAGTTCAAGGATCAGATTACCGCAGGGAATGCAGCTAGAAAGAACCACTTGGAAGGCAAAGCTGGGATTTCCAATACAATCACCAGTTGAATTTTCCAGTTGTTACAGGATGAAGGTATCAAAACTGCTTTCACCAAGACATAGGGGGACACGGCCTTCATTGCCCCCCCAGTGTGAGATGATCCCCATTGAGTGGGTATGTCGAAGAGTAGCAACTGGCTCTTTTCTCAAAAGGAACCCTGGCGTCAAGGAGGGCTACAAGTTTTACCCACCCAAAGTGGAGATGTTTTTCAAGGATGATGCCAATAATGACCCACAGTGGTCTGAGGAGCAGCTAATTGCTGCCAAATTTTGCTTTGCTGGACTTGAAATAGGTCAAACCGAAGTGGATACCATGAGTCATGCAACACAGGCCATCTCTGAAATACTGCAAAAGTCTTGGTTGTCCCAGGACTGTACATTGGTTGACATGAAGATTGAATTTGGTGTTGATGTAACTACCAAAGAAATTGTTCTTGCTGATGTTATTGATAACGATTCCTGGAGACTCTGACCATCCGGAGATCGAAGCCAACAGAAGGACAAACAGTCATACCAGGATCTCAAAGAAGTCACTCCTGAAGGGCTGAAGATGGTCAAGAAGAATTTTGAGTGGGTTGCAGAAAGAGTAGAGCTGCTTCTGAAATCGCAAAGTCAGTGCAGGGTTGTAGTGTTGATGGGCTCTGATCTCCACCACTGCAAAAAAATCAAGGCGGCCTATGGAAATTTTGGCATCCCATGTGAACTTCGAGTAACCTCTGCCCATAAGGGCGCAGATGAAATTCTGAGGATTAAAGCTGAGTATGAAGGGGATGGCATTCCTACCGTCTTTGTGGCAGTAGCAGGCAGGAGCAATGGCTTGGGACCAGTGCTGTCTGGGAACACTGCGTATCCAGTGATCAGTTGTCCTCCCCTCACAGCAGACTGGGGAGTTCAGGATGTGTGGTCTTCGCTTCGGCTACCCAGTGGTCTGGGATGTCCGACAATACTGTCTCCAGAAGGATCAGCTCAGTTTGCTGCTCAGATATTTGGCTTGAACAATCATTTGGTTTGGGCCAAACTGCGAGGAAACATCTTAAATACGTGGATTTCATTGAAGCAGGCTGACAAGAAAATCAGAGGATGCAGTTGATGAGAACACCAGTGTTTATTTGTTTTGTTTTGTTTTGTTTTGGGCATCACTGCCCTCAGGTGGTGGGAGTAGGAGGCCCAGCCCTTGCTCTGCAGAGCTGGAATCGAACCTCCATCCCAGTGGGCCGCAGTCCCGCGCACAACCACTACGCCACGGGGGCTCAGCCCCAACACCAGTGTTTATGATGATAAAACTACAAGTTCTTAATTTAGCTCCAGGGAAAAAAATCATGTAAGATGGAAAACTTCTAAGTTAGAGAAAAATGAAAATGTAGTGAATAAATAGTTCTTCAGATCCGTAAAAAAAAAAAAAAAAAAAAAAAAGATTATAGGGGTAGGGATGGAGTTTAGCCTGTCAATCTGGAGAAAGCCAGTGAGACTTCTGTGTGGGCATGGCCTGCTCCTGAGAATTCTGTGAAATCAGTACTTCCTTCTTGGAAACAGGGACACTATCTCTCTCACTTCATTCCCTTGGAGACACTCGACTGACAAGACTGACTTGCCATGAGACATCTCAGAGGATAAGCCACATGGACATACCCTGATACAGCCCTGGGACCACAGAAACTTCTGCCAGCCCTGAGATGCTTACATCACCACTGGATCCAAGGTCTTTCTACCCACTGACCTGTGATCTTCCTGCATTTGGCATCATTGCATGTGTTTCGTGAGTCTGAAGAGGACTTTGTGGATTGCTATGGGACATATGGGCTAATATTGGACTTGTGACTTGAGTTGGACTGGACTGGGATGTTTTTTCAATGTTCAATTGCTCTTGTATATAAACCTCTTTCCTATTCACGTATGCGTGTTTATGTATTTGTTTCTCTAGTCTACCCAGACTAACACCATTGTTAGTAAAAGTAACAATAATCATAGGTACAAAGGATAGAAGAAAAACCTTTAAAAGAAAAAGATTGGTTTTTCCAACTTTTCAGTGAGAACAACTTCTACTTCTAAAATAAGGAGCATGGTGGATATAATCTGACCTTTTGAAAAAACTTCTCCAGAAGTAGTAGGTCTCAAGAATGATCTTCGTTGAACACGACTGCCGCCTTCTGAGCAGTAGGCAGTACTCATGGGTTGAAGAAGCAGGCAGAGCTCATTGTTCCTTGGCATTCTTCATAATCCTACTGTGTGCTCTTAGTACTTGCCATTCTTCACTTAAGTTATGGGGAGAATGAAGAGGAGGAAGGGCACAGGGGGAGTCGAGAGGGAAAATAAGGGATCAATACTTAATGTAAGAACATAATAGGAAATGTATTTACTTGAGGTTGAATTGGAGCGTTCAGTAGAATTTTTACTGTTAAAGGTAAGGGGAACAGAAGAAAACAGATCATCCATGGAATATTGCTGTTATTTTCATTTAGCATGAAACCAACCCAAAGCATTGCTGTTGAAAGCTGTAGTGACCCTAAAGTACTGAGTAGTGTTTCCCTAAAGTGTATCAATGGTTTCAAATCTTTATGGAGACCATTGGACACATCGTTCCCTTGCCATCAGGGTTGCTTTTAATTGGTAGACAAGGCAAGAAATTAAAATAGGCACAGCACTATTGAGATAGCCAACTGGAAATATTTTAATGGAACAGAGACACACCCATTTGTGAGCTTTTGTTCTGTGAAAAACAGTACTGAATGATGGCAGTAGAGACCTCAGGGGCCAGATAGCCTGCAGCTTTATGAATTGGCTTTGTGGGGAAAAGTTTTGCCTTTGCCTGCTTTATCTATTCAAGTTTCCCTACCCACCCAACTTACACCCTTTATTCATAATACAACTTAAGATTATCATTTGATGTTCCAAACCTAAAGCAGTAACATTTCAACAGCATATCACAAATCCTAAATTTTTCTGCATTAAAAATAGCCCCCCCCCCCAACCATCATGGTCGCAACTCTACCTTACAAGTCCAGATGGACTGGAGAAGGTACACTAGTAGAGAGGGGAGCTGGAGATATGGGGAAACCAAGATGGATGAGCCCCTTCGGGTCAGTGATTAGATTGGAGCTGCTGGAAGGGTGGAGAGAAGGTGGGGTAGAGAGATGAAGCCAACTGCAAGGTTAGATGCATAATCTCCTATTTGAAGGACGGGCATCAAAGGAGTGGGTTGGGGGAGAGGTCGGGCAGTGTAAGATATGACAGAACAATAATAATGTATAAAGCATTGAGGGTTGGTGGGGAGGGGAGAGCAGGGGAAGAGGGGCAGGGATGGAAAAGCCGATACCAGGGGCTCAAGGGAAAAGGCGGATGACTGGAGAACGATAACAGCAGTGGACATGTGAGGGTGCTTGGCACAGTATGCTTATTTATGTATTGTGTAAAACGATATATGAACCCAGAATAAAATGATTTTAAAAATACATATTTTGGTCACTGATGAATTTGTCATTAGTAGATCTAACAGAACTTAAGACATGCCCCTGAAGAGATGGCATGTCTGGCTGAGGAAGATGTTTAATGGATAAGGAATACAGAGTACTTTCACAGAGCTAAGTTGTTTTTGTGTCAAGTTGATTCTGACACAATCATGGTGATCCCACATGTGCATTAGAGCTATTCCAATGAATTCTCAAGGCAATCGATGGACTCTTCTCAATAACAGTCTGTCTATGTGCGCTGTCCTCAATGAACAAAAACAACTTTGATCAGAAGACAACATCTGGAGCAGGGACTATAATCGCTCCTCCTCATGTGCAGAGTCCAAGTTGCGCCATCTCACTGTGGCTGCGGATGGATGTGGAGGCAGGAATACTTGCACAATATGGCTGACAACGCAATGGAAATCAGTAAGTGAAAAACCAGATTAGTGATTACAAATGTCATATTGAAAGGTTGACATGTCCATTTGTCTGAATTAAGACATCATTTCTGATTGCGGTTTTGCCAAAGGTTTTTTTGTACTTTTGTTGTTTCTGTTGTTGTTAGGTGCTGTTACATTGATACCAACTCATAGCAAACCTTGACAGTTATGGTCAACTGGGTGAACAAGTTGGGGAATCACATGTCTTCATTCCATATCAATACCTAAAGTTGGCTTTATTTGCTGTTCTTTGACTATCTCCTAGGTTCAATATTTAGTCCATTTGTGGATGAGAAACAGACGATGCATAAAAATTCAGCATGTCCTGCACAAGGTAACATGCTTCTTATCTAGAGATGAGCTGTTTTGAACACTGAGTTGAACACTGAGTGTTGAACTTGTAGAAACATACATGCATAGGCAAGTGTGGGGGCCAGCCTTACACCTCACAGAAAAGAACCGGAGTGTGGTAGGATAAGAGATCTTGAGTGACGTGATTTCTAACTCTTCACCAAACAAGCCATATTTTTACTTACTCCTAAGTCTTTGTCAAGTAGGTAGATCTTGCTGCAAAGGACAGGCATAACATAGATTCACCTGCCTCTCAGAAGTTGGAATCCTACCCTTTCCTTTACCTGGTTATGTGATTTTACTTGGCAGTGCAATTTGAAGTGTTGGGACTAGAGAAGAGGCAGGTTGCACCAAACGAGGAGTGATAAGATATGAAATGCATTGCTTAGAAGAGACAAGCTTCATTTATGGAAAGTTTTTGCCTTGCCCCACATAGCTGGTTCTGTTTGGCTTAAGGCAATGAGATCACTGACTTTTGCTACGGATGATTTATAACAGATCTTTGTTTGAACTAAAATTCTCATTTGAGAGGATAGCATCAGACTAGGCAGCACTTCATTCTGCTGTGCGTAGAGTCTGTGTGAGTCAAGTCAGACCTGTACTGAGGGTCACTAACAATACCAAATTTCAGTAAAGCCTTTATCAGTCAAGGGTTACATATATGATGTCACTTGATAGCACAGTGGGACGTTCTATGCTAGCAGATCGTTGGTTGCAGGGCTTAATTTTTTACCTCTAAAGATGAAGAAAACAGGCTTCGTAACTTATGTATCTAATTCTAATAATTAGAACACATGGAAATAAAATCTATGAGCAAAGTTCCCAGCTACTCTTTCTTGGGGTTTTTGTGAGATTGACCAGAAAAGAAGGAAAACTCAATTAAAGCCTTTGATAAAATCTCACATTTGCAGGGAATCCATTTTACAGAAACACAATTCTTGCTTTTCTTTGTTTTGTATTGATCCTCTATACTAAAAGCAAGTATTTATAGGCACCTCTTATTAATAGACATCATAGTTTCCATTTTCAGAGATGACTCCTGGTAGCGATGAATGGCAGATTATTTTAAAATAAAATGGTTTCACTGACTGTGATTCTCTGAATAAAGGTGTAGTTAAAAAAGACATTTCCCATTTACTCCAACTGAGTGGTCACCCAACTTGTGTTTCATGAATACATTTACGTGGCACAATATGCTTGGCTGAAAAGTTCTGATGTTACTAATGTTTTGCTTGCATCCAAATTTAGGAGGCAATAACCACATAATTAACTAGTCCATTATATTTCCTAGTGAATACAACCTATAGGATAAACCTAATATTCTCTGTGACCCAAAGATTAAATTTAGACACAGTTTGCGATTTCATTTATAATTCTGTTTTCTAATTTTTCCTATTCTATAGATATCAAAACTCTGGAATTTCAAAAGTTCTCCCACACACACATATAATACACACTGTTTATTTTATCTTTATATTGCCTTAAAACTATAAAAATTAAACTATGTATAATTTTTGAATGCTGGACTTATTATCCAGATCTAAGATTGTTGATGTAAGAGTGCCACTCAAGTGAAATTCTGGTATGATGTCAACTATAAATAAATTCATGAAATTTATGTACTCTTATGTCAAACAATCACTCCCAATGTGAAATGTGAAATTTGAAGTGTTGGGGACTAGTGTTGACAATCCCCTCAATTGAGAATTTTAGTTCAAACAAAGATCTATTACAACTCATCTGTAACAGAAGTTAGGGATCTCATTGCCTTAAGCTGAACAGAACCAGCAATGTGGGGCAAGACAAAAACTTTCCATAAATGAAGCTTATCTCTTCTAAACAATGCATTTCATATCTTACCACTTCTCTTTTGGTGCAGCCTGCCCTTCTCTAGTCCCCAGCACTTCAAAATTCACACTTCAAAGTGCATGATGGTTTTACCTAGCACTCGGAGGTCATAGGTATGATCATAATTCCCACCAGAAGTTGCTGTGTCACATGTGTATGACCCATCATGCATGATGGTGACTGGATCAATCTGCAGTGCAGGATTCTGCTCAGGGATGGGCACCCAGAGAGATATTGTCTCTACCTCTAAGGAGGAATTGCCACATTTCCCAGCATTCTCATAAGGTCATGCCCCACTAGGTCTCATTTATCTCCAGATTGACAGGCTAGACTCCACCTCTACACTCTTAATCCTCAAACGGACACCAGATTAGGTGACTGCTACAGACCATATATGGCCTATCTACTTTATTTACCTTGCCCATAAGCTAAAAATGTTTTTTTTCATATAATTGAAAAAATAAGTATTTAGTTACACATGAAACCATATGAAATCAAGGTTCAGTGTCATAGAAGTTTCACTGATAAAAAATAAAAAAGAAAGCTAGGGGAGAATGGGCTAATTTGACAACTAAGGAAGCTGAGATGGGTAGACCACTCAGTCTCGTTCAGTGTGACTTACTAGTTGAGAGAGTGGTAAGAAGCTGGGCCCTAGAACATGGTAGCGTTCTCTACTGGGTGTTCTCTACTTTTCTGGGTGTTGGGAAAGTTCTGGGCAAGGAAACCCCGTGATCAGGTTCCTGCCCTCATTGAAAGGAGCCCTGTTGGTGTCTTGGCTAAGCATTGAACTGCTAACCTCCAGGCCATCAACACAACTCCCCAGTTGCTCCATGAGAAAAAGGAAACTCCATTGTGCTTGGGAAAGTAGAACGTCTGTGAAAGAAGAAGACCCTCACTGTGGCAGTCATGTCTCTTGTCAGTTTCATGATTGGGAGACTGGGGGTGGAGTCTAGCTTGTCACTCCGGAGATAGCCAATGAGTAGCCAATGAGGCCTCTGTGTGGGCATGGCTTTCTCCTGAAAATTTTGGAAAGTCTTGTGGTATTCCCCAGTGAGAGAAGAGAAACTTGACTCTCAGTCTCTTGGAGTCGGTCTACTGTCAAGATGAGAAGACAGCATGCTGATCGATCCTGACTCTGGAGAATGGAGGAGCCGGAGGAGAAGTCACATGGGATTGCCCTGATGGAGTCAGACTTCTGGGACCAGAGAAGCCACAGAGAGACCCCTGACAGTGCTGAGATGCTCCCACTGCCAATGGATACTGCTGATGGACCCTGAACCCTGGAAATGAGGAGCCATGGGAGACCCCTGCCAGCACTGGGACACCTCTACTGCACGTGCTTCTTAAGTCGGAAGGAGACTTTATAGACTGGTACTGGGCATACGGACTAATATCGCACTTATGACTTTGGACTGAACTGGGTTGGGATGCTTTCTCCGTGTTCCATTCCTCTTGTATATAAACCTTTCCCTTATATCTATATGTGTATCTATGAATTTGCTTCTCTGGTCTACCCGGACTAACACACTCTCTGAGATGGATTAACACAGTGGCTTTAACATAGCAACACAACCACAATTATAAGGATGGTGCAGGACAGGGCAGTGTTTTGTTTTGTTGTAAGTAGTTCTGCTATGAGTTGGAACCAACTTGACAGAACCTAACAACAATAATGTGAAAGGTCACTATGATTCACCACCTATTCAATGGCAGTGGATTTCATTGGGTTGTCCTCATTGAAGCATGCTACTTGCACAAATGGCTATGCTGTGCTGGGCCAGTTGATAATTCACTGCCCTGTACGTTTCCTTGTTTGCTGTCTTAGTTCAATTTCTTCTTCTACCAGGTATTTGCTCTACTTCTTTATCTTTTTCTCTGAAGTGCGAGATTCCAGGAGTATCATCTGTATCAGTTTAATTTGATTTTTAGCATCTTTCCTGCTGAGGCTCTGGGTAGCTTGTCTTCATACTGGAAGTTTCCAATCCCCAAATTACTCAGAAAGTCTTCTAAGGTCCCTAGGTGGTTGAGTGCCCCATCCCCCGACCCTAACAACTTCCATCAGGAGGTGGCATCTGAGGAAAGGGCTGTAAGGCACCCTGATCAGGTGACCAAACTGGAGCAGTTCACTGTACTTGGGGATGGACACTGAGATGGGAGTATCTCACAAATGGAAAATCCTTGATTAGTAGCTTATAAATATGATTTTAGATAGAAACATCTTTATTTTGTTCAATTAATACAAATTTTCTGACTTTTGTTTAGCAAAAAATTCTGTAGTTTCTGGTTTTCTATAATGTTGAAAAAGGTGGAGAGAGAAACAGTTGCTCCCCTTCCATATCCGTTCATAGAATTGGCTTCATTGACTCTACTCTGAATCTTTCCCAGGTTTATTGAATACTGCACTTCTGGATGGGAAGTACAACATGTCAACACCTCCTACACAAGGTAACATTCTTATTTAGAAATCAGCAGGGAGGGCACTGAGTGTTGAATTTCTCTAAGAGCATGAGGTGATGACGTGGTATGGGGACAAACCTTGTCCCCAAAGAAAATTTCATTACCCAAGTGTGGTAGTATGAGGAACCTGGAATAACACATCCTCCAATGGGTCTCCAAACAAATAAATTTGGGGGGGGGCATCACAGCCTTGGTGGGAGTGGTAAGCTCAACCTTGCTCCTGGATTTGAACCGTCAGCCCTGTTGGCCGCAGTCTCACACACAATCACTGCCACCAGGGCTCAGCACAAGTCAATTTTTAATGAAAAGTCTTTTTCAAGTAGATAGATCTCTCTGTAAGGGCAAGAAATAGCAGATTTTCCTGCCTCTCAGTTCTGAGTTAAAGTTCTATTTCTACCTCTGTGATGGTCCTGTGCTTGATGTCAATTTCATAATTGAAAGTCTAGGGGTGGAGTCTAGCCTGTTAATCTGGAGATAGCCATTGAGTAGCCAATGAAGCCTCCATGTGGGCATGGCTTTCTCCTGAGACTTCTGGGAAATCTTGCAATATTTCCCTCATAGAGATGAGAGGCCATCTCCCCAGTTGTTGGGAGTCAGTCTCCAGGATGATGAACTACAGACAAGATGGCAATGTCCGAGGAGCTGAAGGAATCAGAGAAAGCCACACGGCCTTACCCTGATGGAATCAGACCTCTGAAGATGGAGAAGCCATGTGGAGAGCCATGTTAGTGCTGAGTTGCTTCTGCTACCACTGGGTGCTGTTTATGGACCCTGAGTCCTGGAAGTGAGGAGCCCTGCCAGCACCAGGATTCTGCACTCACTGGACTGTGAGTTCGTGTGCCAAGAGGAGACTGGTATCGGGCATATGGGCTAATATCGGATTTATGACTTTGAACTGGACTGAGTTGGGATGCTTTATCAGTGTTCCATTCCTATTGTATATAAACCTTAGCATTAGATCCATATGCATGTCTATGAATTTGTTTCTCTAGTCTACTCAGACTAACACAACCTCTATCTGGTTATGTGCTCTTATTTGGCAGTGAACTTTTATGTCTTGGCTACTGAAAAAGAGGGAGATGGCATCAGGAGAAGAGGCTTCAGATATAAACTGCAGTGTTTAGAAGAAACAAGCTTCAGTCATAGACTTTTCCCTCACTCTACAGTTGGTTCTGCTCAGGTGGAACCCATGGGATTACTGTCTTTTATCACAGATGAGCTGTTACAGATACTTGTCTGAACTAATCAGGTCCCAGCAAACCGTTGTCAGTCAAGGACTATGAGCTTCTATGACAGTAGGTTGCAGGCCTTTGTTTTCACCTTACAAGTAGACCAAGTAGGTCAGCCTCTCTGCTGGGCTCTGATCATTGAATTGGACAGATGACAACAAAATCTGTGAGCAAAGGTCACAGCGGAACTCTTCCCGAGTTTCTGTGTGACTGAGTAAGAAGGGACTCTTGTTTGGTGAGGTCCCGCAGAGACAGGAAAATGCATTTTATTGAAACAACTTGAGTAATACACTGCTGACTTT
>PVJH01030679.1:0-24547 GCA_004026705.1 Nesogale talazaci
TGGAATCGAACCTCCATCCCAGTGGGCCGCAGTCCCGCGCACAACCACTACGCCACCGGGGCTCAGGCTGTGTGTGCTGCTTTTGAAAAACAGTGTTCCCACCTCAACCCTTTGAATTTTGTTTTCATGTTCTGTGTATTCCATTTGATGTGCAGGACAATCAGTTTTGGGGAATGTCCACATGTGCTCAGCAGAAGCATGAAGTGCGCTGGAGGACACCAGCTGCTACAGGATTTTTTTGATGCAAAAGTCCTGAGAAAGGGAGTCAACCTGCAAGATTCTTACATGCACAAAGCCAGGTTGACACATCTGGTTCTAAAAATTCTACTTGCTACCTCAATTTTCAATTTTCTTTCCCATCCTTTGTCTTGGTTAAACTATTCACTTTTTCATATGCTACAATTTTACCATAATGTGTGCCTAGTGCTGCTGCTTTAAGAGTGATTATTTAGTGCTATTAAACAAATACTATATTGTATGTAGGTTTTACTTATTCCATTTCTTATTTTAACGTTTTGGCTTATATCCGAATATCATTTCCTTACCAATATTTTACAGAAATTTTTGAAATGTTCTACCTGCAAGCTTTCCATTAGTTTCTGACAATGTGTGGAAAAATTATCTGTAATTTGTTTTTAAATTATTTTCCTCATGCTACAAATATATGCAAAATACATTTCAACATTCTTCTCATGTATAATCCAATGGCATTGAATGTATCATTGTTTCAACAATTACCAACATCTGTGATGCCATGTAACACATGACCAAAATCAATAAAATAATTCTCACTTTATCCTTCCACTCTTTAACATGGAATAAACAACTCTTTACATTTCTTGTTTCAATTGTTTTGAATAGAAGTCTGATTTAAGTACTTTTCCTTTTGCTCTGCAAAGAAAGCTGGCTAAGCTCTGTTCAATGCCTTCATTTTCTTTTAGATGGATTTTTAAAAAAATCACTACTTTATAGTGGCTTATCTCTCAATCTTGATATCAATATCTATATCCATATCTATAGATCATACTTCCTTCCATGGAACCAATTCAAACTGTTAGCAACTTGCAGCACTCTCTATATACAAATCTTTTCACAGTGAGGGAGAGTCAGTGTGAGTCCAGATATGAAACCAGCCTCGGGGAGAAAGCTGAGCTGCAGGGATGCTAAGGACCCACCAGCTCTGGATCAAGTGAAGGAAGAAGAGAGGACAGGAGCCTGGACAAGGACTGCAGTGTCTTGTCGGCAAGAACTGCTGTGCTGACCACTGTGGTAGCTGTACTGCACATGGCAGGAAACCTGCAGAGACAACTCCAGGTAACGCTCCTGACCAGGAGTCTGAAAGCTTAGGGCCACACACAATGTTGCTGTTTGATCCACAGAAGTTGGAAGACAGTGTGAGCCCAAAAAAGCCCTCTTGTATGTGATGGGATGCTGTCAGCAGGGGCTTCCTAGGATACAGTGAGTCCAACACCCACCCAGGGGACTAATTCATGAGAAGAACAATGCGCTTCTTATTTCTGTGGTTTCTGTTAACCGCAAAAATAACCCTGTTGCTAGGAAACCTTTTTATTCCAACACGAAATCAAAAGGGTAACATTGAAGTCCCTTTTACGAGTTCTCACATATTCTGAAATGACATTGGGGATGGTTTGGGGATGACATACACTTGGGTGTTCAAATATTTGAAAAAAATCAGGTAGCCTGGGTCTTGATTCCCCAGTGTGGTGAGGAGAGAGATTTTCTTTAATTCCACTACTTTATCTGAGTGCTTCTAATGGTAATAGATATAAAACTACATTAAACAAGATAGGAACAGATGTTTGTGTGACTGGTGCAGTGAAGAGAACACTTGTGGACTCTTTTTTTTTTTTTTTTTTGGCATCACTGCTCTCGGTGGTGGGAGTAGGAGGCCCAGCCCCACTGCTGGAATCGAACCTCCGTCCCAGTGGGCTGCAGTCCCGCACACAGGCACTACGCCATCGGGGCTCAGCCTCACTTATGGACTTTTATGGATGCCATCAGCTTCACTTCTCTAGTGTGAGTCCCAGAGCAAGGGCCCCAATTAGCCCTATTCGCTTTTACATACAAATGCACCTCCCACATGCAAATACAGAGTATTCAGTCCTATGAAACCACAGCATACATGTTGTTAAATTCATATTCCTTCTCATCTGGAGAGCAAATTCGGGGTATCATGCATCTCATCCACATGAACATGAATCATCTGTGGGTTTTCCTTTTTCTGGGGACAGCTCCAGGAGGTGAGCGCTTCGTGGGGTCCTACATGAAATCTGGGGGTGTAGAATCTGAGCACATGAGTCACTTTATCTTTTCCTTTATCTCCAGGTGTGCTGTCTCAGGTGCAGCTACAAGAGTCAGGTCCCGGACTGGTGAAGCCCTCCTCAGAGCCTGTCACTCACTTGTGCTGTCTCTGGATTCTTTTTAACCACCTATGCTGTGCACTGGATCCGCCAGGCTCCAGGAAAGGGACTGGAGTGGGTTGGTGCAATAGGGAGTGATGGGAGCACATACTATAACCCAGCTCTCAAGTCCCAAATGAGCATCACCAGGGACACCTCCAAGAGCCACGTTTATTTAAAACTGAGCTGTGCGAATCCTGAGGACACAGCTGTGTATTACTGTGCTAGACACACAGTGATGGGAAGTCAGTGTGAACCCAGACACAAACCTCCCTGCAACAGCCATGGTTTCAGCAGATGCAGGGAGTGATGCTTTCCTCTCAGAAGCTGTGGTTCCCCACCTGCCAGCACCTCCCTAGGAACCACCATGCACAGTGACACTGGGGAAACTTCATGTATCTGAACATGCCTTCAGTTCATTGGAATGAACTCTGTCTATCTTTCATCATCTTTCCAAATACAGACTCCATAGTGATATTTATGAGATCTCAGTTTACAATGCAGAGTATTAACCAGTGGTGGTTGTTGTTTTTTTTTTTATCAAAAATCCTCTCTGCCATTGAGTTGATGCTAATTTATAGTCACACCAGTGTGTGTTTCCAATACTAATGGCTCTAGCTCTCCCTGTCTTTTTCTCATGGACAGACTGGTGGTTGCAAATTACTGACATGCAAATATCACCTAAGGCATAACCACTAAGCCACCGAGGCTCCTTATAAAAGTATAATGCAGTATGAAATTCTCATGTGAGCTCCAAATTTTACCCAAGCCATCAGATGGATGTCCAGTGTTTTCATTCCAGTGGATGATCACAGATGTATGTTTATGAAATAAGGTAAACTTGGAATCACTGGATACTATTGCATATGTTGATAATGTTAGGTTTTCATACTGACTCTTCTTCACTATGTATCTTGCACAGTCATGCAGCACTGTGTCCTCAAGTTTCAATCCATTCATTTACAAACGGACAATATTTATAAACTCATTTCTTGAGATGTTTCATCTGCCTTGGATTAGTGAAACATATTCTGTTGTGTAATCATTTGGGTATATATATCCATTCTAGTATCTTCTCTAGAATGTGGCTAGTTCACATCCAGAAAACCTGAAATACAAATGAGTCTTTGTTCTGTTGGAAATTTCTAGAGGAGAGTGTCTTACAGAGTTCAGAGACAAAAGCCTACAGATGTTCTCCTTGAACACGGCAATTGTCCTTTTTTCCTGAGGTTCACCTCTTGTGCAGTTATGGGGATACCCCCACCCCCATCCCAACATCCAACTCACTGCTGTTGAGTCAATTAAGACTCATAGAGTCTGTACTGTACAAAACATAAGTGTCCCTTTGGATCACTGAGACTAAAACTTTTCAGGATCAGAAGGCTTCATCTTCCTCCCCAAGAGTAGATTGTGGTCTTGAACTACAGAACTTGAAAGTAATAGTCTATTGTGCAATCCACTATACCACAGAATATGCTAGGTATAGAGGGGTAGTTTTGACCTTGATTTCCTGAGTCTTGGTTTCATTTCTTTTAAAACTCGATGAGTAATTTCTTTTAAAACTCTGTAATTAATTTCCATGTCCTTTAAGAAAAGTTCTGGGCCTGGATCAGAACTTCACCATAATCATAGATTGCTTAGGGTGTGTTATTTCTACAAGTTAAGACTTCCTATTCATCAACATGGCCCATTATTCTATTTATGTGTGTTATGGTTTCTCAGAATACTATTTTTAAAATAGATTTTTGTACAAGATTTTTGTTTCTATGGGTATGTTTGTTATAATTTACTTTTCTTATATACAACTAGTGTAAATTATATTATTTATTGATTTCCTTTTCAGAGCTTGCTCTATTGGTACATGTGAATCAAACTTATTTCTCCCTATACTGACCTTATGCCTGTAAAATTGCTTAACCTTTCAATTAGTTTCAATAATTTGCTTATAGGGCTTATGGGTTTTCTATATTTAAAATGATATCATCAGCAATTATAGAAAATTTTACTTTTTGTGTCCCTTTGTTATTCCTTTATTTTACATTTGTTGATTGATAACTAGAGTTAAGAGTTGTAGCAGGATATGAAGTAAGATTAGGATTTAATGTTATTCTTATCTGGATCTTCTTATCTGGATACACTTCCTCTACAATGGACTGCATTGTTTGTCACTGGCATTGTATGTTGCTGTTTTAAGTCCTATTAAATCAGTTTGAACTCACAGCAACACTAGAAAAAAACAGAATGAAGCATATTTCTCACTTCATCCTCACAGTTGACATGTACGAGGCCTTTGCTGAAGTTACTGTGACAATCTGTATTCTTAAAAATCGTCCTTTTAAAAATGACCTATAGTTTATTAAGCATGATGTCCTTTTCCAAGTTCTGATTTCCGTGACGCATATCCACAGTTCTTGAGATGAAGTAATCACATGCTCATTTATTTCTGTAAAGCATTGCAAGTGTACATCATTCAATAGACAATTGCTTATTCTTCTGGCAGTCCATCGTGCCATCAATTTTTTCACCAGTACTGTAATTCAAATATGCCATTTCATCTTTGATAGTTCTCATTCATTTTCCAACTCTCATATGCATATGAGACCGTTAAAAACTCCATAGCTTGGGCAAATGCATCTTTAGTCCCCAAAGAGATCTCCCTGCTCTTCAGTCTTCAAAGAGGTCTTGTGCAGCACATTTGCTCAATGAAATGCATTAGTTGATTGACTGCAACTTCCGTGAACATTGACTGTAGATCCAAACAAGATGAACTCCATCATAACTTCAATCCTATTTCCATTTTCCATTGGCTCCATAGTGAGGAGTTTAATTTTCTTGACACTTCATTGTAACTTACAGTGAAAACAGCAACAACTGGACTTCAGCAGTGTTTCTCCAGTCATGTTATCTTTCAGAATGCAGTTTTATGTCCTAGACATATAACAAATTAGTAGCAGGGTTTACGACAACCTGCTTTCCCTTTAATACAGGGTCTCAGATTATGTTTTCAGTATAGCATGTTGCACAGAGGAACCACTGATGTTTTCAATGATTCTGTATTCCTGAGATGCACAATGAGCATGCATGGAAGCAACAAACAGGAAATCACACCACAGATTGCACTGAGCATAGATAGGAAAAATGACTTTGTGGACATGCTTCAAAAGATTTCCAGAAAATATGGCCATTCTATAACCAAAATTAGCTCAAAAACGAAGCCAGCCTAACAAAAGCACCAATGAATAATGGAATATGTCTGTACATGAATGTGTCCTTCAGTCACGTATCCTACTCATGCCCTTTGCTTATTCTGACTTTCCACAATCTGAACGTTTCACTGTCACAACTGGTATTAAGTGAGATGCTATGATAAAGAAAGAGAAGTTAACTCTCAATAGAATATACAGGGAAATGAGAAGATATGTTAAAATAAATGTCCACTATTAATTGGGGGTCTTAATGAAATTACAACTTCTTAACGCTTTCTATGCTTTCTGGGTCCCAATAGTTTCTCTGATTTTCAGTTTAAGGACCTCACTTGCTACATAGATGGAGGCCAATCCCAGAAAAGTGGAAGACATTAAACTTTCTCTTTTCAGTTTCTGAGAAAATATTGGAGGCTTCTCTACATTTCTTTTTTCTGGGGTTTCTAACATCCAGTTCACTTTGATATCCAGGTTAAATATCAAAATGTGGTGAAAAACATCACACTGTGAGCAGAGCACTCTAAGAAATATGCAAATTGTATATACATTCTGATTTGTTTTAGGATATTCTTTGACTGATTACTTTTTTCTAGTAGTATTAAAAGATTCCAGACCACCAGGCAGCGACTCAGGAGGCTGCGGACTCCTGCGCCCAGGGGGCCACCGAGCCTCCTCCCGCTCCAGGAAACGCGGGGCCCAGTCCCCGGGCCGGGCCGGGGGCGGGGAGAGGGGAGCGCGGGAGCGGGGGCCCGGGGCGGGGCCGGGAGCGGACGCGGGAGCGTGGCCGGGGCGGGGCGGGGGCGGGGCGCGCTGGGCGCTCTCGGGCTAGGCCTGCCATGCGCGCCCACTCCCCGGCAGCCAGCGCGAGCGGGCCGAGGCCGCCGGGGTCCGGCCGAGCCGCAGCCGCTGGCGGCGAGTGTCCGCGCCCCTCCCGCTTCCACCAGGCCCTCCCACCCCCACGGCGCGGTGCGTGGCGGTTGCTGAACCCCGCTCGGGCCGGGACCTGCAGGGGCTGCGCTGGGCTCGGGAGCTGGTCGGCCCCGACGAAGCTGGACTCGGTCTTCCCCGGGCGCCTCCGCCCCCGCGGTCTGGGCGCAGGGCCTGGTCGCCCGTGCAGGTCGCTTCTGCCGCCCGCTCCGGCCGTCCTGTCCTGGGAAGTGGTCGCCCTGACCTCCATGGCTCACTCCCCGGTGCAGTCGGGCCTGCCGGGCATGCAGAACCGCAAAGCAGATCCCGAAGTGCTTTTCACCAAACTAGAGAAAATTGGCAAGGGCTCTTTCGGGGAGGTGTTCAAAGGCATCGACATTGGACTCAGAAAGTGGTGGCCATAAAAATCATTGACCTGGAAGAAGCCGAAGATGAAACAGAGGACACTCAACAAGAAATCCCTGTGCTGAGTCAGTGCGCCAGCCCATACGAAACCAAATATTATGGAGCCTACCTGAAGAACACCAAGTTGTGGAAAATAATGGAATATCTTGAGGGAGGCTCTGTGCACGATCTATAAGAACCTGACCCTTTAGATGAAATCCAGATTGCTACTATACAGAAAAAAAATACTGAAAGGCTGGATTATTTGCATTCAGAGAAGAGGATTCACAGAGATATTAAAGCTGCCAATGTTCTGCTTTCTGAACATGGAGAGGTGAAGCTGGCTGATTTTGGCGTGGCCGGCCAGTTGACAGATACACAGATCAAGGGAAATACCTTTGTGGGCACCCCTTTCCGGATGGCACCCGGAGTCATGAAACAGCGTATGACTGAAAGGCAGACATCTGGTCCCTGGGCATCACAGCTATAGAACTTGCTAAAGGGGAAGCCCCCATTCTGAGCTGCATCCCATGGAGGTTTTATTCCTCATCCCAAAGAACAACCCGCCCACGCTGGAAGGAAAAGACAGCAAGCCCCTCAAAGCGTTTGCGGAGGCCTGCTTGACCCCCTGTGAAGGAGCTATTGAAGCTCAAGTTTATAGTACACAACACAAAGAAAACCTCGGACTTGACTGAGCTCATCGACAGGTACACGCGGTGGAAGGCTGAACAGAGCCACGCTGGCTCCAGCTCTGAGGATTCCGACGTGAAATCAGAGGGCCAACCTTCCGGAGATTCAGGAGACTGGATCTTCACAATCCGAGAGAAAGACCCAAAGAATCTTGAGAACGGAGCCCTTCAGCTTTCGGATTTAGAAAGAAAGAAGGTAAAAGACATCCCAAAGGCCTTTCTCTCAGTGTTTCTCCACAATGATTTCTCCTTTGTTTGCAGAGTTGAAGGAGAAGAGCCAGGCGTGGGAGGCAACCTGGGCTCCATAGAGGAGCTGCGAGGAGCTATCTACCGAGCGGAAGAGGCCTGCCCCAGCATCTCGGACCCCATGGTGGCCCAACTTGTACAGCGGCTCCGGAGACACTGTCTGAGCGGCGGCGGAAGAACTGCATCCCACTGAAATTTCTCGGGCGTATTAGGGTTTTTGTTTTGTTTCCCTTTCTCCCTCCTCCTTTTAAAAAATCAACGTGTGCCCCTTGCAGACCCCAGTGCAGAAGCGGCGTGCACTGACAGGGCGCCCCAAGTCTCAGCGCTTCGATGACCAGCGTGTCCCCTGCCACATGGAGACTAACAGGAGTAGAAGGCCGGCTCCTTCAAGCGACCATGGAACTTTATTGTTTTTAATTGTAACCATAGTGCACACATTCAAGGAAGGTGTCTTTACAAACAGAAGCCCACCCTAAAATGTATGTCTGGGACTGTGACAAGGCAGCGAAAGGAAGGAACCCTCAGGGACCCGGCTTCACCGGGGGGCGCCCGCGGGTGGCGGCGACTGGTGGATCGCTGTACAGACCTGTATATAGTGTCGTTTTTACGGACTCCCCTCTGGCGCGCATGAAGAATCACTGTGTACACATTGGCCACGTGCTTCTGTAGATAGTCAGTGGAGTAATTATTTGACGGACCATAACTTGAGTCTATTGCCTTGCCCTTATTAAAATGTAAACTTTGAATTATGTGACCAGTGATTTGGATTTTATTTTGTATTTACAGGGTTTGTCATTAATCATTGTTAATGCCCCTCATATGTGAAACTCCTGTTTGTACCTCAACAGATGCACATTTTCCTCGTTTGCCCTCTGCCCCCCCCCCCCCTTGGTACACTGACAAGCTGACTTCCTTTTATTGTTGTTATTATTGTTCTGTTTTTTCATAGATGGTACTATTTCTTAGCATTTTGAATCGGAACAAATCTTGCCTCATGAAGCTTTAAATTATTTTCAGTTCCTCCTCGATGGCGCGTGTTTGCTTAATGTCTGTTTTGAATCATGCTCCTGCCAATTCCGCCCCGGATGTGCCATCCTGCCCAGTATCATTTTCTGTTGAACCTTGTAGCGAGATCTGCATATCATCTTCCCCACCTCCAGCTGTCTGAATGTTTACACCAATAAATTTTATAACACACTCAGGAAAAAAAGAAGATTCCAAAATTAGCATAGAAAAAATTGATTAGCTGTCATCAATGATTAGTTTGGATTTCCTGTGACAAGTATAGCATGAGTATTTGGACTACAGGTTGATGAAACCCTCACAGAAAAATTCCTTAAAATGTATTATTTCTGGAGCTGGATGGAACAAAACCTGGAGAAGAGATTAGAGTAGTTATCCATATGTGTTAATGGAAGAAAACAATTGCCTGTCTCACACGAGTTACCTGTCAAGTTCAAAAAGGATGTCCAGAAGGAGTTCTCCCTGCACTGAGCTCAATGACCAAGAGGGCACAGCTGTCCATGGCTGTGAGAGTAACAGGGCGAGGACTCAGCACCATCCAGGCACACCCTTCCCTGCACTAATGACATTGGCCTATGGGGATCACATGGGCGGCTCAAAGTGCAGGAGCCAGGCTCTGGGGCAAGGGCCATGGGGGAGGCATGGGAGCAAATAGTTCCTTGTTGGAACATAGGCCTTCCTTTCCCTCCCAATTATCTTCTCCAAGAATCCTCTTTTCCTTAAGATTTTGAGCAAAAGACCCCATCAATCACAATATTCAGTCATTTACATGTGGTATTCATAAACATGATTAAATATATGTATGTATGCATCCATGAGTCATGGCAGTGTAGTGCATACTCACTAACCTGATGTGATCTGAATGTTCAGGAGTTCAAAACCACCCATCTTATCACAGTGTCTCTGTGTTTACAGGTGTCCACTGTGAGGTGCAGCTGCTGGAATATGGAGGCGATCTGAGGTAGCCTGAAGGTTATCTGAGACTCTCCTGTGCAACTTCTGGATTCACCTTCAGTGACTATTATATTAGTTGGATTCGGCAGTTTCCAGAACAGAGACTGGAGTAGGTTGGTTTTATTAGAAATGCAGCCAAGAGTCAAACAACAGAGTATGCTTCATCTGTGAAAGGCAGATTCACCATTTCAAAAGATAACGCCAAAAGAATCGCCTATTTGGCAGTGAATGGACTGAAACAAGAGGACTCCGGCATGTAATACTTTGCAAGAAACACAGTAAGGATATTCAGTGTAAGCCCAGACACAAACCTCACTTACAGTGAAGGATGGGGTGGCAGGGGGCGCTCATGCCACACTAGCACAAGGACCACGGAAAGGTGTTTCCTGTCAGAGTCTGTGCTTTTCCTCCCCCTTGAGCTGGAAAATTACTCAGCTTTATATTCAAGACCATAAGTAGTGTAGTTTGTGACATTTTATTCTTGTTTCTTTGTGAAACAGATTTTGATGGTTACTAAAGCTGGGAACGACATAGAGGGAAAGGAAAGGAATAGGCTAGATTAGAAGGAAGACAGGTTTTGTCTTGAGTGAAGAGAGGGAGGATATTCTACAAGCTGGAAAAGAGGATGAAAAACAAGGTGCAGCAGGGTAAAATAATGGAGAACTTGACAAGTTGTTTAAGTCATTCAATACTAAAATGATTATCTGCAACATAAACTGATGCCCTAATTGACAATAAAATGTTAATACACAAATGACTTGCTATGAGTTTGTTGAGGTGCTAAAGTATAGATCTCAGTTTTACATTGAATAATTCACACACATTTTCGTCCCTGTCATTACTTGTGATCTCTCACTGTGACATTACTCATCCTCCTCCTCCCTGCACTTTTCATTTGGAGTGGTGCTACATCAGTGAAGAAAAGTCCCATCTTTAAGGTTGACTCTACTTTGAGATGGAAGTTATCCCTCAGACTCATATTGAATGGCTTTAGTCTTCTGGAACTAATCATATAATATAGCAGCTATTCACTTTTTCGAGATTAATTTTTCAGAGGAGGACCATCTCTTACTATTTCTGGCATGGAAGCTGTGCTGAAATTTGTACACCAGGGATGGATGACTTGAAACACCAAATACCTAACTCAGAATCAAAGTAAGCTAAAAAACAATGTAATATATATATTTATATAGCTGCTAATAACAATGTCAGATGTTCAAAACCATCCAAAAAGGGGTCTTCTTATGATAATACATGGTAAGGGCTATATGTCTGTGTCAATTAGAGTGGTCTCTGTGGTGATTTTGTAAGGGCAGCAAATGATTTCTAATTTGCTGTGTATGACTAATACAAGGTTTCCACCTCATCTCACTGACTGTGTCCATTTCTCAAGAACATTATTTGTCAAAATCTCACTGATGCAGGAAGGCTGGGATGCGGGCTAGAAAAGTGGGTCATGGGTTGTTTACTATCAACATGGAGGTAGACCTTCCAACACAAGGTGGCGCTCTCAGTTGGGTAGATGCAGTCACCAATGAACCAATCACAGAGTGAATAGTAAAAAGGAATCTTTGTATAGAAAATAATTCCATTTGACTGCAAGATTTAATTTTTGTGTCTAAGACATTTGAATATGATAAATTCAGGTAGACTCCCATATTAAAACAAAAAAGCAACAAAAAAAAAACTCCAACAAACATACTTCAAGAACAAAACTCTGGATTTTGAGATCTCCATCTTTGAAGACCTTGTGGACTATCCTTATGAAATTATCAAATCTTCATAAACTGGATATCTGGATGAGAATTTGATGCCAAATTTATAATTAACCCCCAAACTTCACAAGCTGCTATTTTTTATAAATGTGAGTTCCTTCTGTGTCCCAGGCTATGTTGTGAGTTCTGAGGCCAGTCATCTAGGTCCTGTGCTTAAGTGAAGGGTCTTTTTGTCACTGCCTTCTCAGTCAATATCCATTACCCTGAGCACAGCTATGAAAGCCTGATTTCTTTAGTAAGAGAATCTGTGGCAAATGCTAGCGACTGTGAGGGGTCTCCTGTCATGACTGGAATAATGAGCATCCCATTTGTAGGATGAATCCTTGAACACAGGAAGTGCTCTCTATTAGATGATGTACGTCACTGAGCCCCAGCACAGAGTCCCGGAATTTATTGTCTACATCTCCGTTTATTCTCACAGCCTCTGTCTTTTGTACTTATGTCTGTCTTGTTCAGACTCAATACTGCACTGTTCCTAGAGCCCAAGTTTTCCTGAGTTTTTGAGGTAAACATGTTCATAAGCTATATGACCAAGTGAACACCTTACATGATCCATTGAATGCACCTGTACCCCTCGGATGTTGCTCCACAACTCTCACGGGCTCTCCTGAGGGCAGGCAAGTGAGGATGCATCCAGGGAGGTGTTTTCCTGGTTTGTTTACCATCAGTGTGGAGGAAACCATTGGAAAAGAGGGGCGAAGTTCTCAATGTGTGGGGTGGTTGACTGATGAGCCAATCACCAGATATTCTTTAAAGGATCACTTCCAGTCTCACTTAGTATAAATTTAGACAATTCCCCAAACATATTATCCCTGAGTACACCTGTAAATTCCACAGTTTGTCTCATGAACAATGCCAGAGGACATAAGATGTTTGGATTTACATATATAGAACACAATGCACATTATTAAATTATAGTCAATTCCTGAGTTCTGTTTGTTGAATAATTTACATGCATGTTTCTAACCACAAGGTTGGCAGTCCACATCAACGGGTTACTTCTTTGGAGAAAGATGAGACTTCCTGCTCTTTCAAGGATTGACCACTGTTCAGAGAGCCCACAGGACAACTAAAAAGGAAAGAACAAAAAAACTCTAGAAAGTCTTAGTTGTTTAAATTTATTTGTGCAATCCAGGTGATTTAGGAACCCTTACTTCCCAAAAAAACTAGCCAAACAAAGATGGAAGTGAGGCCACAGATGTATATTGAATACTAGCAGCCAAAGAAGACATAGTTCATCTTGTCCATCAAAATCTGTCTTCCTGAGCAACATGTCCCAGGGTGCTTTATACACAGTGATGGAGGGTGATGATGCTCTTGAACAATCTAACGTGATTTTTCTCTTTGTAAGATCTTATCCAAGTCCCAGCTGAAATCGCTAGCCACTTCTGATCTTGACCTAGAACTGTCCTGATTTATTTATTTAAACTCCATGGAGAAATAGCAGCGGCTTGAAAAAACACTGTGTACTCTAACCCAACTATAAATTTGAAACAACAAAAAGCAAAGTGAGGTCCTGTGACCTGTTCCAGCATCAGGAGCACACACTTTGGACAGCAAACTAATCAACATGTAACTTGCATTGCATTAATTTGTAAGAAGAGGTTAACTTTTTAATAAAATACAAAATAAGTAATAAAATGTTGTCCCGGCCCGCGGGACACTTGAACGTGGATTCCTGGGTCTGGAGCCTGAAAGATGAAGATGGGTAGGAAACGCGAAGAATGGAGACAAGACAGGAGTCTGATCAAGTCTCGTTTATTAGGGAGAAATAAACCAAGTTTATAGTGTAAGCAAGCCTAGGCAACAAGCCAAGGCATGAAACAAAGTTATTTTCAAAGTTAACAAGTGAAGGTCAGCACACCTGCAAGTCAGAAGATACTCACAAATGCTCTATTCACTACCTATATCATCTTGTCCAGCCTCGAAGGCCAGGCCCGTCCCCACAACCACCTTCCAAGGAAGGCCAGCTGTTCACAGCTCAAGGTCTGTGCAAAAGTTACAAAAGTAACAGACCATAAATCTCAGCAAATGACCGTGACAGAGTTCAGGCTACGTGACTATAGCCAGGCCAAGCATGTCCGGCCTGGATGGCTCCGGACAAAATGTGACATATCTTTCACATCCATAGTCCTATACATTTATTAATTGGTATATTTGTCTAAAATTTTAAACCACACCCACCTTTTTTGGGGGGGACCTTACCTTATCTTGGAGAATCTTCTGGCTCAATTCTTGCTTGATCCAAGTAAAGTGAACCCCTTTCACTTTCATGCAGCACCTGTATTTGCTTCTCCACAAGAGTTGTTTTGGTAACATGCTATACATCTCCTTTTGCCAAGTGTGCTTTTCAACGTCAATATCTTATAGAGTCTCTGAGTTGGAATCAACCAGATGGCAGTGAGTGTGGTGTAGGTGTTATCACAATAAAGAGGATGGTTTCAGACTTTTCCTTTTCAGGTTCTGAGAAGACTGGAAACTTCTCTACTTTATTCCTGGGGCTTCTAATATTCAGAGCACCTCATCAATCTCCAAGGAAAATCTCATATCTAGTGAAAAACATTATTCCATGGGCAGGGTTCTGTAGGATACACAGGTCTTGTCCATAAGTCGTGGATTTCCTATCGAGATTCTTCTTCCTTGAGGTTACTTCTCTCTAGTGTCGAGATTCAAAATACTGGTTGTCATAATGGGATTTCCCTTTCTTGTCATCAGTGATCATTTTCCCAGTTCCTAGACTCCCAGTATTTGGGCCCATGGAATAATGTTTTTCACCATCACAGGTGACTCCGTATTTCTGGAGCTGGATCTACCAAAACCTGAAGAAGAGATTTCAGCAATTGCTATCATGATATTTTAATAGAAGGAAACAATGACCCCTCTAAATTGAGATGACGCTCAAGCCCCAGAAGAATGTCCACCAAGGAGTTCTCCCTGCAGCTGAGCACAAGGACCCTGAGGACACAGCTGTTCATGACCATGTGAGGGGAACCATGAGAGGACTCGGTGCCATCCCATGCACACACTTCCCTGCAATCACAGCATGGGTCTTTAGTGATAACATGGACTGTAGGAAGCACAGGGGCAAGACTTCTGAGGTCAGGGCACTGCTGGAAGCTTGGGAACAAGGAACACCTGTTAGGTTTTAGGGTTTCCGTTCCCTCCAAAATATTTCCTCCAAGTAACCCCTCTTCCTTTATGTGTACTGCAAAAACCCACAGATATTGCAATATTCAGTCATCTGTATGTTTTATACATACACAAAACTTCATGTGTGCATATATATGTATATATGTGCTTTTTGTATATTGACATTCATGCCATGTACTTAGTGGGTTTAATATCCTAGAAGGCTGTGAGACCAAACGAAGAAGGGAGCACAACAGAACACACTGTGGGACTCAACTGAAGAGAATCTCGGGGGCTACTGGTGGCAACAAACAGCGGAATCGTGTAGAAATAAAACTCTGAAGTTATTTACCTCGGTGTCTATCTAAAACAACTAGTAAAATTCAGTGTGTCATACTACAGGTTAGTGGGGGACAAGTAATAAATAAAGGATCCCAAATCTTTAAAATGGCAGGAACAGAGTAAGAACGCCATGAGATGAAAACTACTGCTTTGGGAGAGTCAGTCAAGGGATAACTATTAGCTTTCCTGGTCGTGACAAAAGAAGGAGGACCAGAATCTCAGAAAGGAAAACAAAGAGGGGATATCATTACACTTGTTCTCTAGACATATAGTGTGATGATATTTGTGCCCACTGTTGAAAAATATCACTGAAATGTGGAAATTCCTTGGAGAGAGAGCCAAGGAAATAAAAATAACCAAGAATGTTGTCACATAAGAAACACTTAATGCTCCATTCAAAGGGAGGACAAGTGTCATTGTATACATAATATAAAGTTTAAAAACTACTTTTGAAAAAAAGAGGTAACAAAGCAATGCTTAATAAAGAACGTATTGAACAGTTCTGTGTTCCTTTAATAATGTTTGCGTATCTGAGTCTGAGTGAGAATTCCTGCCCATATTCTCATCCAAATATCAGGGGACATGCAAATGCAGCTCTCTGCCTGCTGATAAACTAGCCACAGGCCCTGATGTGGGAGATCTCTGAGGACAGCCCCAGTCTCTGGGGTCTCTGCTGTTACATTTTGTGCCCAGGAGCTAGTCCAGAGACACATCATGAAACTTGGACCAAGCTTGGCTTTCATTTTGGCCATTTTACATGGTAATTTTTGTAGACCCTTCTGTGTGTCTGTAATACTCTGAGTGCATTTGTTTGTGTGTGTGTCATCTAATCACAATGCCTCTGTGTTTGCAGGTGTCCAGTGTGAGGTGAAGATGGTGGAGTCTGGAGCAATCTGAAAAAGCCTGGGGGGTCTCTGACACTCTCCTGTGCAGCCTCTGGATTCACCTTCAGTAACCATGGCATGCACTGGCTCCGCCAGGCTCACAGGGAGGACCTGCAGTGGATCGCAGCCATTAGTGGTTCTGGTCGTAGTACATACTACACTGACTCCCTGAAGGACCGATTCACCATCTTCAGAAACAACTCCAAGAACACACTCTATCTTCAGATGAACAGCCTGAAAGCGGAGGACATGGCCACCTATTACTGTGCAAGAGACACAGTGAAGAAATGTCAGTGAGAGCCCAGACACAAACCTCCCTTGCAGGGAGAAGACTGGTCTCCAGGGGGCGCTCAGGACCCACAGAGCACAGACTCAGCCCCAGGAGCAGGTGCAGCTGCAGTTTCAAGGCTAGTTTCCTCTGGGGATCTGCGGATTTTCATAAATCTTACACTTTCCCTAGGGAACCTCTCTCTAACTTAAAAATATGAATTCTGTGCATACTCTTGATACCTGTGAATTCAGGAGTTTTACTGAAACAGGAGAAGATACTCTGTCCTCCAGCAGCAAACAGCCTGTCCCTGGTGGACAAGAAATGACCTCCAGGCATCCCTGCATCAGAGTTCTCATGAAGTTCAGAGAAATACTCTTCCATGAGACAGTTCTTTCTAGAGTCCCATCTGGGAACACATATGATCATCAATTATACTTTATTATTTGGGTTCTAATATTTTGTATCTGTCTATACTTCAGAACCTTCAGCTCATGGTGGTCAAGACAGACACTAACTTACCTGTGCAGATTCAGGATTCAGGGAGATCTCTTTCCCGGCCCGCGGGACATTCAAACGTGGATCTCTGGGTCCGGAGCCTGTAATACGAAGATGGGCAGGAGACGCGAAGAATGGAGGCAAGACAAAATTCTGATCAAGTCTCGTTTATTGAGGCAAAACTCAGGGTATATAAAGCCAGTGGTGAGGAGTAAAGGTCACAGCTTATGCTAATGAGGTAGAATCAACAGGGGCCCATCCTGGCTGAGTGCCAGATAAGAGAAAAAAGGCGCGCAAAAGGGGCTGTAGTCCTCAACTTGGTCCGTACGCTAATGGGGGTATACAGGAGTTAAGCGGGGGCAACTTAAAGCTACCAATCACAAAGCTACAATATGATTTAATGGACTAAAGGTTACAACATATGTAAGCACTACAAGACAATACAAAGGTATAGTGACTAGAATGTAACACAAGCAGAGCAAGCTATATAGTTTATACAAAAGGGTAAAATAAAAACTAAACATAGATGCCAGGAACCGATACAGGAAAAGGCTGTGTGTGTCCCAGCATGAGATAGGTGTCCTTTATGCGTCTGGTGGTCTTTGCTAAAGCCCTGGGGCTGAAGGGATTGTTTGCAGAGCAAACAATGGCCTCTGAATCCAGCTCTCCACAGATCTCTAGGGCCAAACACGGTCATTCAGTTCTTCATGTCAGAAGTTGTATCTTTTTTTGTTTTGTTTTATTTTGTTTTGTTTTGCTTTGGGGCATCATTGCTCTCTGGTGGCGGGCCAGCCCCACTGCTGGAATTGAACCTCCAACCCAGTGGGCTGCAGTCCCGCGCACAACCACTACGCCCCCGGGGCTCAGCCCTCAGATGCTATACTTTAACCTTCACAGTCCCACAGAATTTCAGCTAGAGGGTCGACATTTGTCTTTTGAATCAACTCACTCTACTTCTGGTGCCTTTGCTACTAAGCTATTGGAGGATATCAGTAACATTCCCAGTATGTAGTGACACAGAACTTGAAGGGAACAATTCCACATATTTTCAATATAATATTTGGTTAAAAATTATGGCTAAGTAAAAATGACTTTTTTTTGATGGCCTTATGTATGTGAAATATCTTCCCATATCAAAGGTAATTTGCTTTAGGCTGACATCTGCTCTCTCCCCACTAGAATGACTCTTGAGTAGACAGAGATGTGCAGTTGTCGAAGAAAAGCTCTTCCTTTTTAGTGACTCACAAAAGCCATTCCTATGACAGCACACACGGAGGTGGAGACACTGTAAGTTAAATCAATGAGATGGCTAGATTTAGCTCATCTTCAAACTTTTAACTATCTAATAATGTTTCTATAATCTAATGCAGAAGAGGCATTAAAAGGGCATTAAAACGGAAAGAACAAAAAACTCTAGAAAATCTTATTTATTTAAATTTATTTCTGCAGTCCAGGTGATTTGGGAACCCTTATTTCACCAAAAACAATGGGAGTGAGGACACAAAGATATATTGTACACTAGTAGCCAAAGAGAACATAGTTCATCTTGCCCATCAAAATATGTCTCAAACAGCATGCCATGGGGGGTTGCTTTATACACAGTGATGGAGGGTGATGATGCTCTTGAGCAATCTAACATGAAATAGGTTGCTTTTTCCCCAGGTTTTTCTCTTTGTAGGAGCATATCCGCATCCCAGCTGAAATCATTAGCAATTACTGATCTTGAGCTAGAACTGTGCTGATTTATTTATTTAAATTCCAAGAAGAAATAGCAATGGTTTGTTAAAACACCATATACTCTAATCGAACTGTAAATTTGAAACAACAAAAAAGGAAAGTGCATGAGTCTCAAGCGAGGTCCTGTGACCTGTTGCAGCATCAAAAGTACACACTTTGGACAGCAACCAACATGTAACGTGCATTGCTTAATTTGTAATAAAAGGGTAACTCTAATAAAATACAAAATATGTAATATAATGTGAAATATCTTTCACACTCATAATATTATATATTTACTAATTTGTATTCTTGTCTAAAATTTTAAACCACATCCACATTTTTTTTCAGGACCTTACCTTACCTTGTGGAATCATCTGGCTCAGTTCTTGCTTGATCCAAGCAAAGTGAACCCTTTTCACTTTCATGCAGCCCCTGTATTTGCTTCTCAGCAAGATTTGTGTTGGTAACATGCTACACATCTCCTTTTGCCAAGTGTGTTTTACAAAATAGATGTCTTACAGAGGCTCTGAGTCAAAATCAATGAGATGGCAGTGAGTGTGGTGTTGGTATTATCACAATGAAGAGGATGATTTCAGACTTTTTCTTGTCAGTTTCTGAGAAGACTGTAAACTTCTCTACTTTATTCCCGGGGCTTCTGATATTCAGAGCACCTTATCGATCTCCAAGGAAAATCTCATACCTAGTGAAAAACATTATACCATACAGGATCCACAGACCTTGTCTGTAAGTCGTGGATTTCCTGTTGACATTCTTCTTTCCTGAGGTTACTTCTCTCTAGAGATTTCAAAAACTGGTTGCCATAATGGGATTTCCCTTACTTATCATCAGGGATCATTTTCCCGGTCCCTAGTTGCCCAGTATTTGGGTCCAGGAGTGCTGAATCCTTCACGGAGCCTCTACCTCTGTATCACCATTGCTGGTGACTCCATATTTCTGCAGCTGGATCTACGCAAGCCTGAATAAGAGACTTGAGCAATTGTTATCATGATCTTTTACTAACAGAAAACAATGACCCACGTGAATTGAGTTGACTCTCGAGCTCCACAAGAATGTCCACCAAACAGGTCTCCCTGCAGCTGAGCCCAATGACACTGAGGGCACAGCTGTCCATGGCTGTATGAGAGGAACCGTGAGAGGACTCCCATGCACACACTTCCCTGCAATCATGACATGGGTCTATAGGAATAACGTGGGTTGTAGGAAGCACAGGGGCAAGACTTCTGAGGTCAGGGCAATGCTGGAGGCATGGGAGCAAGGAACTTCTGTTAGCATCGGGTGTCCATTCCCTCCAAGTAACACAGCTTCCTTAATGTGTACTGTAAAAACCCACAGATACTGTAATATCCATTCAGTTGCAGATTTTTTACATACACAAAATTCCATGTGTGCCTATGTGTGTGTGCTATTAGTACATTGAGATTTATGCCAATTACTTAGTGGGTTTTATATCCTGGAAGACTGTATTGGATTGAATGAAGAAGGAAGCACAACAGAACACATTGTTGGACTCAACTGAAGAGAACCTCGGGGGCTACTGGCAGCAGCAAATAGAGGAATCATGTAGAATTGAAACCCTCAAAGATAGCCCAATTCAAAAAGTCAGAAAGTAACAAGTGTTAGAGGGACTATGGAGAAATAGAAACTCTCATTCATTTTTGGTACATATCTGTAGGTATGTACAACCTCTATGGAAATCAACTTGGTAGTATCTAAAGCAGATGGACATTGAACAAGAAAAAAACCATGGTCAGACATCTGTGCTCCAGAGTTCATCATGGCACAGTTCACAATTGTCAGGAGATGGAATCAATCCAAATTTCCTTCAACAGATGAACAGATAAAAATTGTGATGCATATATACAATGGAGAATTATGTGTCCCTAAAATGCAGTGATGAATGCATAAAGCACATTGCCTCATTGGAAGAACTGGAGGAAATCATGCTAGTCGATTGACTGTCTCTAAAGACAACTAGAACATATTGTGCCTGTGTATGAACAGCCTGAAATTCGAGGCCATATCTTCGTGTTAACATCACAGTGAGGAGAATTCAGATTCAACCAGATTCCAAGCCTCTTCTGCAGGGAGAAAACAGGCCCCCAGTGGGCGCTCAAGGCACACAGAGCACAGGCCTCATTAGCAGGAGCAGGTGCAATTGGAGGTTCAGGACTGTTTTCCTTTTGCGGTATTGGTGTTCTTCTCCATCTCTTCCTCAGAAAATTTCTCTAGTTTAATATCACTATGCAGTGTCTGACATTTTCTACATTAGAAAGTTTTCTTGTAACAAGAAACTTTGTTTCTGTAGAAACACCAGTCTCCTTTGTATGCAGGTAAATAATTCAACCAGGTGGTCCTCCGGTTCAGGGTCCAGAAGAAACTCAGGGAAACTTGGAGGTTCGGATCTAGTGAAATGTAGAGAAGATGGAACGATTAGGTGCTGCCAGAGGTTATATTTTAAATTGGGATCAGAAATACATTCCAAATGATGCCTGAAGGGAAAGATGGTGTTGTATTTCTGAAAAGACAGAGAGCAGAGGCTTCCATAGAATTCCATGATTGTGACATTGAGGTCCAGGTTAGAGTTATGCTGGTGGTAGGTAGGAAGTGAACCACCTTAGAGCAGAATGTGCCTCCCATATTCCTCTCCTCTTCATAAAAAAGTGTGTAGGTCAGACTCATTACTGGTCTGAAGTCTCTTTGTGTCTTTCTTTATCTATTTTCTGTCTCTCTTGTTCAGCACGATGACATGCTTCAGAAATGTTTGTGGTTCCAATGCAAATCTCTTGACATTCTCAGTGTGCCATTTTCATGGATAACAATGCTAAATACCAAGGAAATGTCAATACTACCCACAGCTATTTTAAAATACAATGCAATCCGGATCCAAATGCCAAATTACTCCTTTAACAAAATAGAAAAATAATTACTCACTTGATATGGAGAATCCTAGGATAATCAAGGAGCACAACAAGATTGAGAACAAGTTAGGGTGTCTCACACAAGCTAACCTGAAAGCTATTACACAGTCATGGCAGTCAAAAGAGCCTGGTACTCATGCTGACCAACAGAACAGAATAGAAATCTAATCATTAATCCATTCATATACAGACAACTGATCTTCACCAAGGGCCTAAGGGACTTTGTAAGGGAGATCTACATTGTCTTCAACAATGGGGCCGTCACAGTTAGACTGCCACCCTCAGAAGAATAAAAGACAACCAAAATCTCAGTTCACATACAGACACAGACACACGATGGATCAAGAATCTAAATGTAAATTGCAGAGCTATAGAGGCCATCTATAAGGAAGTATGAACACATGTAAGTGCTCCACTGCATGGCACCCATCCATTATCAAACACAGCACAGGAATTACACTCAAAGAAGACAGCATAGATGAGAGTGACATTCTACAAATCAGACATTTATGCACTAAGGCCAAATTTATCCTTTAACAAAGTAGAAAAATAATTACTTTATATGGAGAATCCTAGGATAATCAAGAAACACATGAGGATTGAGAACAAGTTAGAGGGTCTCACAAAAGCAGTAAAAAGAGAAGCCAAGCAACAAGTAAAAACAGGCAAAAAATTCTTGTAATTTTAAGCTACAATGTTGTACGCCCATTTAGTGTATCACAAAAGAAAAATGGAGCAAATATTATTGCATTTTCCTTGAAACCATATTTTCTCCTATCATTTCCACTTTTCAGAATTTTGAGAGATGTAGTGCACTTATTTAGATGACCTGCCAAGCCTAAACCCAGGACATGGAAGACTGCAAAAACAAAAACAAAACCCACAACAACTCACAACATCTGAGTCCAGAGCTCAATATATAGCTTCTTCTGAGCACAGAGAGAACTCAGGAGCTCATTGAGAACATGTGTAGCAAAGTTGTTTGGGAAGTGAGGTGCAGATGGATAATGTCATGAAGTTGACACTGAAGGAGTCAGCTATGAACCACTGCTGTGAAGTTATGTGAGATCATTCTGGAAGTCAAATTCAGAGATGGGGACGACCTGAATTAGCATGTGGCTACATCACTGTCTCAAGCTTAAATTGGTCAGGCAATCACCAAGCGTCATTGGTGAGATGGGGTTGGGGAAATGAAGAGGCTCAAGTGTTGCTTGACCAGGGTGCAGCTGAAAAGGGAACTCACTCAAAGGTCTTCAAACGAAAGTTGCTAGTGTCCTATGTTTGAAACCCTGGATTTTAGTGAAATCAATGTGCCTTCACTTCAAAGTAATTGCTTATTCTCTTCAGCAACTTCTGGCCCAAAGAAGTCCTGGTGACCAACACCTTGTGCTTGTATTTATCCATTGTAAAAAACATATATTAGTTTAAAGATATGCAGATTCTGATTAACCAGCAAGTGGATGTCGTCAACTTTGTTTTAAACTTTGTTAGGGGGAAGAAACCTCAACCAGGATTGAGCTTTAAAACTACATATTTAGAGATAGTGCTTCTATAGTCACTAATATAAGCACTTTGCCAAAATTAGACAATCCTTGAGCTTGGGGAATAAATTTAAGGTGAGAACCATGAGCAACTGTGAAGGGGTTGTGCCCAGAGCACATATGAAGAGGCTGTCTTTGGTTGGAAAGGCTCACATTTCAATTGAACCATAGCACCCCCTCCCCGGGGGTGAAGGGGCATTTTAAAGAGTGTGTACCCTCACTTTCTAAATGTTGAGGACCAGTTGCATGGATGGACCTACTTTTAATGGAGATTATTAGGTCTTCGTGTCTTTTGGTTCAAGATATAAAACACTATTCCTGGCTTTTCTTCTTACTCTGATTCTTTTCTTAAATGTTTTTTCCCATTTATTGCTCTACTGAATCTTTATATTTGATATATATTTTTGGATATTCCAGTCAACAAAGTTGTGTGTGTGTTCAGAATCTTACATTTGTTAGAGGCTATATAGTTAAAATATTAACTTGTCTGAAGCCCAACTTTTCTAGGTGGCACATTCTTCCCTGAGACCCAGTGGCACTTGAATCTCTTTCCTTATCCTGAGGCTGACCTCACTCATGAGGCTCTGGGATGTAGTGTGTCTATTGCTTGTAAGAGCAGTGGGGTTTGTGATGACCATGACCCAAGGTGGGAAAAATCCTGGCTGAAAAAGTTTAATAGCAGGACAGATGCCCAATGGAAATATTGTGCCAGAGGCTTCAAGTCATTTGTGCCTTTTCTTTTCTACCCAGTGTGTGTTTACCCTTTCCTGATTTTTATAATTTGGACTCACCAGATCCCACCACCATGTGATTCATTTCCTCAAACTTGAATGAATTTCTGTTGGATGTTGCAGCAATTCTTGGAGATCTCCTCAAGGGAGTAATGGGTGGAAATTGAAGCTGAATGTCTCTATAGAAGAGTTGAACCCTTGAGATATTATCAACTCCACCTCTTTTTGATTAATCTGGTATTTGTGCTTCTTAAAGAGAGTCCTCCCACACAAGGAAAACGACTAAGTACTATGAGAAGGTTAATTAAGGGGTGTCAGTGTTTACAGAAAAATGGGTTTGGAGAGTGTGAGCACTGAAGATGCCTTAGGGTCCAATTGATGGTTTCAACAGACCATTTCCTTCTCACTATCTTGGGCCCAGGATATATAGGAGCCGAAGGGAGGGCAGGAGCAATGAGGGGCTGGAGGGAGAGAACACTGGGTTCAGAAATTTGGGGGATTCTTTGATCTTTATCACATACGTCTTGAGAAAAACCTTTCATTATAGAGCAACATGCACATGGGTTCAAACAAAGGGTTAACCCACAATGGGCTCAGAAGGAAGAGAGGAATCTGGTCTCTATCACTTTCTGTTTATAAGGACAGGGTTCCCTCTCATGCAAATTATTCTTCAGGCATTAAGGTACAAACTAACCCATGGCCTGGGAAAGCTATCAGTCCTCTTCTGACAGAGCTGTGAGTCTCTTGAGAAAGCAGAGCTGTGGTCTAAAGATGCTATTGCTGTGTGTTCTCCTGTGCCTGGTGACAATTCCCCAAGGTGGGAGATTCAGATATCTGACCTGGTTCTCCGGGAATGGTTGTGACTTCCAGTGACT
>PVJH01030680.1:0-24466 GCA_004026705.1 Nesogale talazaci
CCGACAACTCCACTCCCACCACTGGTCCCGAGAGGCCCATCCACCTCGGGTTCCCCATACCTCCAGTTCCCATCTCTACCAGTATACCTCCTCCAGCCCAGCCGGACCCATCCAGTAGAACTGGGATCATGATAGAACCAGAGCAAAGCCGCACGCCCCATCACTACCTCACTACACCTTGATTGGCCCTCCCGCCCCGCGACTCCCCTGCAAGGGGGCGTCCAATTGCCCACAAATGGGCCCTGGCTTCCCACCCTGCCCCTCCTCCCTATTCGCAGTGAAGTGATTCCTGTTCCCTGAGGCTCCCCATCTGCCCCCTCTAATTCCCCCTTCCACAAATGATTTGAAGCCCCATCATATTCAATCATTTCTTTCTCAAGTTACCCTTCTGGGGTAAGGTTTATCATCTCCAGATAAGAAGGCTTAGAAAAGTTACACATGGTGGTTAGGTTATAGAATTCCCCAAAAGCAATATATTATAATTGATAATCTCATAGAAAACAATAACAAAAACCAGCTTATGTGAGGCCTGGGTTTAACATCAGGAGGTTGGGGTTCAGGCCCTGCTTTGCTCATTACTGCATGGACCTGAAGCTATTCCAGTCTTTCATCGGCTAAGTGGGGAGTAAGGACACCTCACAAGACTGGGGCCCCCTCCCAGAGCACTTCGCATAGAGCAGCATGTCCAGCACGGTCACTTTACAATGCCATCAGTGTTTACCCACTCCCCCCGGATACAGTGAGAGTTTGAGGACCCGACTCTTCCCTCATCTGTGTTACCTACCCTGCCTGACACGCAGGTGGTACTCCTTAGAGCCTTTCTGCGTGGATAAATAAGTGTTCGGAAAGGTGCCATGACCGACAAGAATTCTTCTAGAAGAAGTGTGAGGAAGTAGAGAGAAAGAAAAGCTTCCACTAAGGAAAAAAGTCAAATCACCCAACAGGGATAAGGATGTGAACTATTAAATAAAATAAAGTGCCTGTTTAAAATAAAGAGGTCACTTAAAACAGTAGAGGAGTATAGCTTCATTTTGGCTTCTTCATGCTCTCCTTTTGTGCTTAATGAAGTTCACTGTCAGCCATCTCCCAGATACAGTTCAGTTGAGTGGGTCATTCTATTGGCAGTGTCTGCAAGCACTGTGACGAGACTATGGCGGCTGAGGTGTTTAAAGTCATTGTTCTTGATTAGCTGTGGGCTAGAGAAGGGCTCTGTTGTCGAATGGGGGAGCCATAGCTCCAGACCGGGAGTTGGGAAAGTTCCAGGCTCAGCTCTGGACACAGCTGCCTTCAATCAGACCTCTCTTCTCGACACAAACAAGGAAGCCCTTGCTGCTCTAACCAAAAGGCTGCAGATGGGGGTGGTGGTGGGTTTGAACCCTCCCAGAGGTGCCTGGCAATCTGCTTCTAGCACTTTCGGAGCCATGAATACACTACGAAGCTCAGAGTGTCTACTCACGACGACGAAAGTTTCCGTAAGTCAGAATGGGCTTAACAGCAACTGGATTTTCATTTCCTCCCTATCCAGGGAAGCACGTTTGGACCTCTTGGTGTTTAAATACAATAGTTTTATTGGCATACAATTCACATACGCAGTCTAACAGTTCAAACATATTAAGCAGAGGTGAGCAATCATCACATCACACAATCAATGTCAGTGTTGTTATTTTCCCATTTCCCCCCCAACCTCCCCTCCCTTGCCCTTAGGTAGTTATTCATCCAATTACTATCTCTGTAGATTTACACTTCTTGGATTTCAGGTACAGAAAACCATACAAAACAAAACAAGGAACACACACACACCCAATAACAATGACAAAAATTAAATAGGGAAAAAAAAGCCCTCAAATTGAAAAGAAAGCAGACAATATTAAAAACACAAACAGCTTTAAATTCAGTCTAAAAGATGATCAATCTAAAATGATACAGTGTTACATTTTAATGTAACTACATCTGCCATTTTCGGCTTCCTAATGATCTTTATCTGGAAGCAAGGCTATTGGTATCCCTGGGCTAGGATCAGATAGGATTCACTGGGGGCTTAATCCAGGTGTGGACACTGTAGATGGATTTTGGGCTCCCACTGTCAGCCACTGCCTTCTGTCAACTGGGTGTTCAGAATTTAAGTTCCCACTAGCTTTAAAATTTCCATAATATAATTCTAAATGTTTACAAAAGTTATAGGAATGATGGAAACTGACCACTGACATATTTAGTATATTAATTCATAAGCTGTGTGCTTGTAATGAGTCAAATTTTAACCATGAAAAATTTCAAATGTACCCAAAAGTAGAGTTATTTTTCTTGTAATATAATGACCTCCTAAATTTAATAGTTAATAGTATATATTTCAAAACCGGAGGGTTTTTTTTCTGCCAATTCAAATGAAAAGGAAAATCTTGGCAGTTATAGACACTCCCACAAAACAAGCATCAAAGAACTAAGTGACTTTGCATCGAAGCAAAAGAAGTTACTTTTGTAGATGAGAGTCTTTTCTTTTTAAAACTTTTTGTTTTGAAATAATTTTAGACTTCAACAAGTTGCAAAACTAGCACAGACAGTTCCCTCTGCCAGCTTCCCCTAATGCTAACATTTTGCCTACTCATAAGCCCAAGAAATTAGCATGATTATAATGCTACTGGCTAATCTGCGATCTTAGTGGAATTTCACTAATTGTCACACTAAAGTCTTTGTTCTGGCTGATGATCCAACTTGGGACACAATGTTGTGTTTATTGGGAAGGATACTTGATCCTCTAATCATTGGCAGTTTCTCAATCTTTGGTTTTCATCACCCCGACATGTTTGAAGACAACTACCAGTTTTTATACAGGGGGTCTGTGCACTCTTGTTTTCCCATGATTCGATATTAATGTTGCAGCTTTTCAAATATGCCACATGTGGTGCCTTTCATAATCATTATTATCATCATCAAGTGGTACACGAGGTCGCTGTCTCATTGTTGAGTTGGTTAATTGATATTAACTTGGATCAGATGGCTAAGCAGGTAGTGTCTGGTGGGAGATACTAAGAAACGGCAAATATGAGTGTTCACACGCTAATTTTAGCAATCATTAATGCTTTTTGAATACAGCCTTTATTCCTGTGGCATTTGACTAAGGGCAATTTTTCTATTTCCATCATCCCTGATTAACTGGAAATCTTCAGTAAGGAAGAGGTATCCCCTCTCTGCTACTTCCTTATTCGGTTGCTTTAATCAGTATGAACTCACGGATATTTATTCTATCCTGTCGGTTATTAGTTGTTACTGTTCTTTTTATTGTGTTGCTCAAATTGTCCTAGATAGGCCTACTGGAAGTGCCTTCAGGTTGACGGCTCTCTGGCCTTTCAACTCGCCCCCACTGTTTGTGAATACTTCCTTCCTTCCTGGCAGCAAAGATGTTCCAGGATCAGCGTGTACCTTCCCGACCCCCAGCCTGGAATCAACCACTTATGCAATGAGCCCTGAGTCCTTTTATTGAAGAGCAAAAGTTAGACATCAGCATCTGGAAGTTGGGTGTGTTTATACTCTTGTTTCCAGACCTTCTTAGTTGATAGGAAATGAATGGAACCCAACATGCATACACACACGTACATCACACCTTTGATGAATATATTTTATATTCATCTTTATATAGGTTATATAAGTTCTTACCGATGCTTATTGTGGCTTGGGCAAAAGTTTGCACAGTAAATTAGCTTCCCATTCAACACTTGGATGTTAGTTGCAACCCCTGCAAAGTCCAAGTACCTTTCCCACTTTCTCACTGGGCTCTTGTTTCCATTGACATCTTTCTTGGCTCTTCCTGTCTTCTGTACTTGAGTCTGCAGCAGAGGTTGACCAACATAGGTTGATTGTTCTGAAAAGCACATTCACTTTTTTCCAGGCCTATAGTTTAACTGATAGGTGATCTCTGGGAGCAGGTTCAGTTCCAGATTTGAAGGAGGGTTAAGGGCTATAATCCAGGTAGTTCTACCAATCTCTATTGGACTAGAAAATTTGGGGCTTTTTTCTTTTACGACGCAGAATCTTGCTCTACATTTTCCTCCCACTTTGCCCAATTATTTTTGCTGGTAGCCTGGGGACTTTTAGTTCTCCTGGTCTCAAACTAGCAGAGGCTGTGGTTTTGTGGTCCTTTGGACTAATTGTTTTCGGGAACCTTCGTTTTTCTGCATTCTTCTTTGCATCAGTTGGAGAGAGTCCATTAACAGACCTTTCTGACCCCAGGTTCCACTCACCAACGTAGGATGGAGAACATCGTCTTGCTGGGGCACACTGCCAGTCCCACTGGAAGTCCCCTGAGACGATGATCTCAAGTCCTCAAACTCACTGACTCAGTCCTTCTTGGTGTTGGATGATGGCTCATCCCCTTTCTTTTTACATCAAGGGTAGCATCCCATGGATGGGAGCTTTTGAGATGTATTTAAATAATCCTTCATGGAATTACTTTTCTATTTTTCCCTTTTCCAAATATGTCAAGGGAAGTGACTGGTCTTTTGTCGCTCGGTTTGTGAGACTGTTCTCCCCTGGGAAATTTTAGAGTCAATGGTCCCGTTTATTTCATGTTTCCTCCTCCCCAATAAAAATTGTAATTTTTGTTTTCTGGAACAAATCTGCTTTATGAAAGTGGAAGCTTGTATTGCATTTTCCGTTAACAGGTTGGGGTGACCTGCTTTCTCTCTTTGAAACGTGTTGGTTCCGTGAGGGAGGAGACAGGGGAGAGCTTCTAGATAGTTTCTGTCAGAAACCAAGATTACCTTGTTTCTTTTTGAGACCACAGCTTGTACCAGTTTGCCTTTCTTTGTAGCATTAGCCGTATTCGATGGAGAACAATAGTTAATAGTTAATATCTAGGACAAGAGTCAGCCCTCCTGAGAAAGGGAACAGTAGATAGTGCACGCTCTTCACAGTACATCCTCACAGACACGTAAGCATCCCTAGATTTTATTGGGGGCTCGTACAACTCTTACCACCATCCATCCATCCATGGATACCCATTTGTACATTAGTTGCCATCATCATTCTCAAAACATTTGCTTTCTACTTGAGACCTTGGTATCAGTTCATTTCCCCCCCTCCATCCCTGCTCTCTCCCTCTCGTGAACACTTGATAGTTTATAGATTATTATTACTTTGTCATGTCTTACACTGTCCGACGTCTCCTCTCACTCACTTTTCTCTTGTGCATCGTCCAGGGAGGGTGTTATATGTAGATCCTTGTAATCCATACCGCCTCTTTCCCCCAACTCCCCTCCACTCCCTTGGTATCACCACTCTCACCACTGGTCCTGAAGGGTTCATCTGTCTCAGATTTCCTGTTTCCAGCTCTTATCTGTCCCACTGTACATCCTCTGGTCTAACCGGGTTTGTATCTGGGATCAGGATACTGGAGGGGAAGAAGCACTTAAGAACTGAGGAAAGTTATGTGTTTCCTTGTTGCCACACTACAACCTGACTAGCTCATCTTTTCCCAGCAACCCTTCTGTAAGGGGCTGTCCACTTGCCTACAGAAGGGTTTTGTGTCTCCACTTCATGTTCCCTCTCATTCACAACGATACAATTTTTTGTTCTTTGGTGTGCTTATTCCATGTGGGCTTTGTTGCTTCTCAGATAGATAGCCGCTTGTTTATCTTCAAGCCTTTGAGACTCTAGACACTATATCTTTTCATAGCCAGGCACCATCAGCTTTCTTCACCACATATGTTTATGTGCACCTTCTTTTTCTTCATTGATGGTGCCAGGAAGGTGAACATCATGGATTGCCAGTTTGATAGAACACAGTGCTTTTGCATTGAGGGAGTATTTGAATGGGGCCCCAATGTGCATCTACTACCTTACTACTAAATCTATAAATATATGCACATGATCTATTTCCCCATTATCATATATACATATATTTACATAGGAACATGCCTGTATTTAGACCTCTATATATGCCCTTTGCCATCTAGTTCTTTCCTCTATTTCCTTTTGTCTCACTATCATGCTCAGCCTTCATTTGAGTAATTCCTCTCATTACATTGCCCTTCATTCTTGAGGAATTTTCCTTCCATTGTCTCTTCTTTAGTGTCTTAAAGAGGAATTGGTGTTGGATGTTGTCGAATGCTTTCCCCACATCTATCAATATTGTCATGGGGCTCTTATAGTTTTTCATGTCAATGTGGCAAATGATACTAAAGGTCTTTCATATCTTGAGCACCCCTGTATTCCTGAATCCCACTTGGTCAGGGTGAATTATTTGTTTTATATTGGCCACTATTTGGTTAAGGATTTTAGCATCAATGTTCACTAAGGATGTTGGTCTGTAGTTCTTGATTCTTGGGGGCCCCTTGCCCGGTTTCAGTAGTAGAGGTATACTAGCTGCATAGAAGAAGTTAGGGAGTTTGCCGTCTTGTTCTATGTTCTGATAGGGTTTGTGGAGGGTTGGTATCAATTCATCTTCAAATGCTTGGTAGAATGCTACTGTAAAGTCATCTTGTTCAGGGTTTTGTTTTTTTTTTAAGGCATCACTGTCCTGGTGGTGGGAGTAGGAGGCCCAGCCTTTGTTCCTGTGAGCGGGAATTGAACCTCCATCCCAGCAGGCCGCAGTCCCACGCACAACCACTACGCCACCGGGGCTCAGCCCGTTCAGGGTGTTTTTTTGTTGATAATCCCTTGATAACTTTGTCTATTTCTTGTACGGATGTGGTTTTGTTGAGACTCTTGACATATATCATAGTCTATGGAGGGACTGTTTTTCCAAGAGTTTGTCTATGTCTTCTAAGTTGTTCAATTCCTTGGAGTGCAGTCCTTTGTAGTACTGTGTAATTATCCTTTTGATTTCATTAGGGTCTGTTGTAATGTCCCCTCTTTTCTCCCTCACCCTTGTTATTGAAATTTGTTCTCACCTTTCTTTAGTTAGGTTTGTCAGTGGTCTTTTGATTCTGTTTATCCTTCCAAAGAAACTTTTAGCAGCATTTTTCCCATAGTTTTCTTATTTTCCCTCTCCTGAATCTCAGCCCTGACTTTTATTATTCCCTTCTTTTTGCCAATAGTAGGATTGGCCTGTTGACTCTGCTGTAGTTGCTGTAAATTGTGTGTCATCATATCAATCATAAGTCTCTCTTGCTTTTTCTTGTGTGCATAGGGTGCTATGAAATTTTCTCAGGTAATGGCCTTTCCTGTGTCCCATACCTTTTGGTATGCCATGTTCTCATCCTCATTGGTTTCTAGAAATTTCCTAATTTCTTTTCTGATCCGGGCCAGCACACACTTCTTTTGCAATAGAGAGCTAGTCATCCTCCAGTTCTTTGCATTTGTGATTTTCATCTTCCCTTTGTTTTTTCTAGCCTTATACCACAGTGGTCAGATAGGTCTATATGATACCAATGTGCTTAAATTTTTGCAGATTCGACTTATGCTTCAATATGTGGTCTGTCTTCAGAGATGTGCCATGTGGACTTGAAAAGAATGTCATTTTTTTTTTTTGGTATTTAAATGGAAAGATGGTGGTTTGTCCACTTTGGTGTAGAGCACCCCGAATAATGGGTGGAATTGCCCTGGCCAGTTAGATCACAGCAGAGGTTGGGCAGCGGTTTCCACACCGCTGTGAAATGTTGGTGAGTGTGGGCTGGGTTGTCTGAGGCCATGTGAAGCACTAAGACAGGCGGGAGGAAGCTCCCCCAGCCATGTAGATAGGATTTCGCCCCTGGGTGTGCTAAGCACTGCAGAGGGTGGGTGTGCAGAATTTCCCTGTGAGGAATTTGGCTGGGATATCTCCTGATGGAGGGTGGCTGTGCTTTCCCCAACCTCAGGTTATGCTGTAGAGGATGGAGCTCTCCCAGCGGGGGTGGAGGCTAGGCATAAATACCCGAGGCTAAGGGTTGTGATCTGGAGGTAGGCAGTGATGTGTGAGAGAAAATGGATGAGAGGCCTGAGCCCCGGTGGCGCAGTGGTTGTGCACGGACTGCAGTCCACAGGGTTGTTGGTTCAAAACCAGCAGCAGTTCTCCAGGAGCAAGGCTGGGCTTCCTACCCCCACCAGAGGGCAGTGATGCCACAAAAAAGAAAGAGAGGAAGAAAGAAAGAAAAAAATGGAAGAGAAAGATAAACAATAAAAAAGACTAAGCCCACTGAGACTGTGGGAGAATAGAGAGAAGAGAGGGAAATAAAAGTAACAAGATAGCTGAGCTCCAATCCCTGACAGTGGGCTATGAGGGATTTAATCCATGCCCTGAGGCAGCAGCAAGCTGTGGCTGTGTTGAGATAAAACCCTTGTGCCAGCTTCAAATGATCCCGGCTCTGGCAGAGACAGTAGTGGGGCTAAGGTCAATCCCTAGCCCGGTCTCCACCATGGTAAGCCAAAAGCCCCCAGCTCCTCCAAACCTGGTGGCTCTGTGCCTGGTTATCTTTATGATGTTCCTCCTGTGACCCGGCAGTGTGGAATTTCCCTCTTAGTAACTCTTGTGGGCTGCTCTGGTATGTGTTAGTTAGTTGCCATCTTCCCAGAAATGACGTTTGCAAAGGTACATTGTATTACTGTAGCGAGGGGAAGCCACAGACTTTGTAAGCGATGGACTTGAGTTGTCAGTCTTGCAGGCACGGCTTCATACTTTTATGACTTTCGACAAGTGACCTGAGTATCCAGTTTTCTCATCTCAGAAGCGGGGAGAGTAGGGCTTTGCTCCCACAGAATTGTTGTGAGAGTTCAATGGAATGCCGAGTGCAAAGCAGACATTTGATTTCATTTTTTCCTATCAATTGTTAACTGTTTACACTGGGTGGTTCAGCACTCAGCCACGAACCTAACTGCTGTTCGTTGGAACCTGCCCAGAGGTGGTGTCAAAGGAGAAGGGCCTCGAGATCTGCCCCCGAAAGGTTATAACCTTGAAAACCCTCTGGAGCAGCCCTAGTCCCCTCACACAGGGTCACCACGAGTCTGAATGGACTCCAACGGCTGCCTGTCATTTGCTTGTCTTCTTGTAAATTCGTTTGAAGGGAGAAATCTTTGGTCCTCCCCCCCTTTTTTTTCATATCCAGCGTCTACCAGCAAATCTCTTTTGATTTCACCAGCTCGGGTAGCAGAGTAGGGTATGCATTGGACTGCTAATCAGAAAGTCAGCAGTTTGAAACCACCAGGTGCCCTGCAGGAGAGAAATGAGACTTTCTACTCTTTTAAAGCATTACGATCTTGGATCTCACAGATTACCTGGTTCAAGATCAGTGGTTCTCCACCTTCCTCATGCCATGGCCCTTTAATACAGATCCTCATGTGGTGGTGACCCTCCAACCATAAGATATTTTCATTTCTACTTCATCACTGTCATTGTGTTACTGTTATGAATCGGACAACCTGTGTGGAAGGGTGGTTTGACCCCTAAATGGGTCACGACCCACAGGGTGAGAACCACTGCTCTACAATGTAGAGGGTGGCTTTGAGACGTCCTGGGCGCAGTGGCAGTCAGTTCAGTTTTTGACTGGAGGGTTGATCAAGATGCCCTTGCTAGTTTGTCACTGTCTGTAATAACAACCTTCAAAGTCGTTGTATGTGATATATACTCAAAATAACTATAGCCGTAGATGTATATGTATGTATGCACCTTCTCCATAGCAATCCTATCTAAGTCATATCTCCAGTTTTGGAGGTACAACGAGGACTCAATCAAAAAGGTTTACTCTACTGTGATCTCTTCTCACCTCCAATACCCATAATTTGCTCAGCTCTGAAAAAAAAAAAGGAGAGGACTTAGACTAATTTGACCAAATTGACTTTTCTTCGCAAAGACATGTTGGTTTTTATTCCCTTATGTCAGAATACTAATGCTTGCAAATCGAATTTTAAGACTGTTCCCGTATGTTCTCTCACTTATGTCAATTAAGCTGACCATCTTGTAATTTGTATTCGGTGTTGTCCTTTTTCCAGAAATGTAAAAAAGGGGGCATGGTGTTCTAAGGTAGTTTAATCCGCATTACTCTGATGGCTGGTATTTTGGTCATCGCACTACACTTGAATTGCCAGGACTGGCTACAGCATGACTGTTCAGCAGGGCTCTAACCGGTTCGTTTCCGCTCGGCTTCCTGCTGAGAATTTGCATTCCCACCCTCGATGATAGATTGAATCTGAATCTACATTTTAACAGAGTCCACATTTTCAAGGAATCCTGTGTTTGTGTACATAGGAATCCTCCGTGGAGCTCTCAGGGTCCCTTCTCTGAAGGTCTCCTTAAAATGTAGCTGCAGATGCAGTAGCCCTGGGTGGGAATGCTAACTCTCAGGAGGATGTGCAACCAGGCTGATCCCCCTGAAGCCTGCTTTTAGGCTGATCCCCCTGAAGCCTGCTTCCTTAGGAAATCCAACCTGACGGACACACGGCTCTAAATAGCTACCAGTCCTCGCTGACCCCCACCCTCAGTCTCCCACATCTGAGGGTTAGAGTGGGTCCGTCAAAAGACGCCTGTCTGACTCCCTTGCCACACAGGAAGGCAGAAAATGCAGAGCATGAGCAGCAGCTTCAAATGTGAACATTTCAACATTCGTGTTCCCCGAGCACTCGCCACCCCCCTCGCCTCCTTCCCCTCTCTAAATCTCACTGAAATGGTAAATGAAAGAGAATAATTGTAAAAGGAAAAATAAGCCCATAATTGTGCTGGGACACGGGGGGAGCGTCCAAGAAGTGGATCTGAGGTTACGGAGCATCTCTGGAATCTATAAAGTAGATGAAATTGGATGGATGGAAAATATAGTGAGGAAACCCAACCCGTAACAGGTGTAGAGAAACCCTCTGCCGAGGTACACACTGTTCTCAGCAAACTCGGGCAGAACTCCAAGCTCAGAGTCAGCTGGAGTGAGGGAGCCAAAGCAGGCTATGGGGCAATCGTCAGGGCAGTTATAAAACCATATGCAACAGCTGGGCCGCTCAACCTCTAGTGCAGTACTTCTCAGCTTTGGCAGCCTCCAAAATCACCTGGGGAGCTTTAAAAAAATCCGGATGCCCAGGGCTCAGCTAGCCCAGTTCAATAAGAATCTCAAAGGATAGAGCCCTGGGATTTTTTTTGGCAGTCTCCCCTCATGTCTCCCAGTTTGCAACCATGATGGAGAATTTCTTCCCTAGTGTCTGGGTACAAACTTCTGCTACCAGGCTACAGCCAGGGAAGCCAGGTCTCTCCGTACAATAGGGATCTGCTTCAAAAGACTTCAAGTGTCCGTGAGGCTGTTATTGCTGCGTGCTGTCCTGGTGAGGCCATTCTGACCGATAGCCACCTGATAGGACCGAGTGGCACTGTTTGGCAGCTTTTCCTTGACTGTCGTCTTTACGGATGCGGGTCACCAGGTCTTTTCTCCGGAGGATCGTGTGACCCCAAAGTGCCTTTGAACTTTTAGAACAAGCTCAAACAACAACACATGAGATACACGCTGCCATTCACTTGATTGGGACACAGTGGACAGATTTGGGGGAAGGGGAACAAAGTGAAAGGGGGCAGATAGGTGACTCTGTTCCAGAAGTGGCACCTTTCCATGCATGAGGGGGTGGGTGGTTGGGTAGGGGGCTAACTTCCTGTGCACTCCCTCCTATTCAGTATAATAGGTGTTCATTAAATATTTGCAGAGGCTTCACCCGTGGTCCCACACCCCCCACTCAAGCAGTACATTTTTTTTTGAGTAAAGGTCTGCCATGAAAAGACTTCCAACTGCTTAGGAAACTTGTGCCATCTAACGATCCTCATGTGGCCAGTCTCCGTCCTTCCTATACGGGCACCTGCACCCTGAAAGACAGTCCAGGATATCGCAGCGCACCAAAAAACAACAGCGATGAAAAGTGAAAAAGCCAAGCTAGATGGCATAGTCAGGTGTCCTCAGACTTATAAAACAGGAGGCCAGTTCACTGTCCCTCAGACCGTTGGAGGGCTGGACTCTAGTTAACAAAAACAACAAGTATGAACAAATTCACTGCGGGCCTCGGATGAGTCGGCTGCTAAGCAGGACAGCAGAGGCGGCAAAAACACCCGGTCGCTGAATAAAGGTCCTCGGTGGGCCACATGTGGCCTGCCGGCTGTAGTTGAAAGAACACCTGACATAGATGATACCTCCAGCAGAGACAGGAGCCTTTCATCAAACATATAACAGAAGACATTTTTTCCTTAGAGAAGACAGAAGATTGGAAGGGACCCATCAATAATGGCAACTTGAAACTGGAGTACTTTTTCAACAAGATGCATTCCAATGAAATCTCTGAGTTTAGAACCTAGGATTCTGTCGGGCTATTGCTTAAGTGTAAGATCAAAAGCATGTTTTAAAAATATATGCATTAATACTATTCCTGAAAAAAAATTGGGAGATACTTAAAGCACCACAGAAAATAAAACCAAGCAGTGGAAGCTTTAAGGCACAGAAATAGCAGCACAGTAATTTCTCTCACCTGGTGGAGAAGTTGGAAACATTAATTGTGGGGGGGGAAAATCCCTAAAAGGATATGCTGAAAGGTTATAAACAATATCAATCATTCCACAGTCCAGATGTACAATTTTGGGTTACTTTGACAAGATATGGTAGGAGTAGAAAATGAAAGGGGGAGGTAAAGGATCTAAAATTATTTTCTTATTCCCAGGAGAGATTCATTCATGTCACTCATAAGACTGTATAGGTCTTTAAATAATTTGTTAAAAAATTAATAGATGACACCATAGCAGATAGAACTTCAAAAAAGACCTGCTATGGGTTAAAGACGTAGGGGAACAAGAGAACATGATTAATTAAGCCAAAGACGAGAAAAACCAAGAACAAGAAAGCATAGTATAGAAAATCAAAAATAACCTAGCAGGCATACAGCTAATCATATCAGTGACTCCAAAATTGATAAGAGTGAGATAGAGTCATCTATTAAAGGTCCAGATTCTCATAAAGTTGAAACAAGTACAACAAAACCTAGCTACAAAACCTGTTCATATACGAAACAGCAAAACTGATACTAGCATTTGCACAGAGGGAGACTTGCATGTATGCCCATGGGGAGATCTGATTAACCTGGTAGGGTGCATTTGTGTTTCATGGGTTTTTGAAGTAATTACAAATGTCCTGACAAATAAGTTTAGGAATTGAGAACAAATTCTGTGGGTCATTTTATTATATGCTCTCCAGACAAGAAGTTAGTGTTCTGCTTGTTCTAAAGTGGACCTAGCGTGTGTTCTTTCAAATATTTTTTTTTATTTAGATAGCTCCTTTCTACTAGGAAAATATATATGTATATATTTTTAAGGAAAATATCTTTTAAGTTTCCAGGTGGAGTAAAATCTTGGCGGAGAACAGACTTCTTTATTACCCAGAAGCTAGCGAATGGTTTACTACTATGTTAAAAAAAATAAAAACAAAAAACCCACACAAGGTCCATATCAGAAAAGACTTTTGCTAGCCTTCTGGAATGTATTAAAATAAGAGCGCGACTAGGTTCAAAAAGGAAAATTCATACAAATTAGTGAAAATTGCTACCCTTTTCCTTCATGTCCTGTGTTCGGGTTAGTCATTGAATAAATATTTAGTTTCTGTCCCTGTGCTGTATGCTGGGCACCGTGAAGTCTGAGAGCCATCGAAGACGTTGCCTCTGCCCACTAGCAATTCTATTCATAGTTGGATCGGCTCTCTGTGGCGCCCTTGAGGGTGTGTATGTGTGTGTGTGTGTGTGTGTTTCGTACAGAGTTCTAAAACATTTTGAATCCGGTGCAGTTGACCACTAATTGCCGGGAAAGAATCGACACTAACATCCGTGAAGTTCACCTCGGTACCTACACATGTCAGAGTGTTTCCCCACAGCGAACACCCTGTCACATGAAATGCATGCATGCCAGATACGGGCCTCAAACCCTTCCGTCAGCCGTTTTTCAGTCCTCACACCAAGGAAGACTTCGCTACCCTTAGATTGTCTATTTTAGGAGGAAGGGATCAAACTTCAGATGATTTAAGTTACCTGGTGGCGTCGAGGGCGGTTCAGCGTAGGGAGTCAAGCGACAAGTCAGCGGTTTGCAACCTCTAGCCCCTCCGCAGGAGAAAGAGGGGGGCCTTCTGCTCCCAGAAAGAGTTTGTCTCAGAAACAGCCCACAGAGGCAAGTCTACCTTGTCCCATCATAGGCCCACCCCGAGCCAGGATCCACTCGATGGAGTGAGCTTGTCCAAAACCCTGTCATTGGTGGTGGCAGCATGAGACTGCAGTCCAAGCCTCCCTCTGCTACACTGGTGTGAATAAACGAGCGAGGTCGGTGTTCACGTAGGATTTATTGAATGTATTCATAGACTGTGTTCTTCCTGTTTAGACAAAAGCATGTCAGCCGGTGGAGGAGATGATAACTTTGTTTACGAAGCCAGGTCCCAAGGGTGTGGGAATGGTGTGAAACAGGGACAGAGGAAGAAAGCAGGGAGACTACTGGTGGTGGGGGAAGTCGGACCCCCTTGCCTGGTGGGAACAATTCATCCCCTCCCTCCCCGGGTTCTTGGGCTGGCTGAGTCCCGCCGGCTCTGAGGCTCTGAGAGGCAGGCATGAGAGACCCATTCGGCTGATGGATGGGCCGGCAGGGAAAACTCTGGCCCAGCAGGAGTAACCTGTCACAACCTGGCTCCTGCAGCCGGCGCTGGCTTTGGCGGTGAAGCGGTTGCGACATCCCCATTCAGATCCCCATGACCCAGTCATTGTTTGGGGAAGGAGAGCAAAAGCTATCACACACCGACGGCTATAATTAGAAAGGGGGAAAGCAGACACTTACCAGAGTGATCGTCTTGAGGCTGGAACGCTTTTTGTTTTTTGTTGTTGTTGTTTGTAAAGTTATGGCATCTCTCCTTCGAGTTGGCTCCCTAAAACACAAACGGTGCTGTTTTGGGTTTTTTTTGGGGGGGTGGGGGGTGGGGAAGGGGGGGAGTTTTCTGTGGCTGCGTGCGTTCCCTTTTCCTTTCCCCCGTCTTAATCTGGGTATAAATGGCTGTCAGCACATCGAGTTCGCGTGCCAGCCGCAGCCAGAACAGGGCGTTCTGTGCTTTCAAAACAAGCTTGCTCGAGGGCAGGCGGAGAACAATAAGTCAGAACCCCCGCTCTGCAGGCAGACGGGGCGCACTTGATGTGGTCACGCGCGGATTGCGCCCCGGAGCTGGGGTAATTGCGTCGTCGGGTCTGACTTGGTGCGGTTTGGAGGACACCCCCTCCCTCTCAACCCCACCACACTTCAAGTTCCATAGACTTTACAAAGAGAGCACGCTGTGTCTCTTCAGCCCCCCCCCCTTCCTCCCCAACGTGTTTATTTCTTTGCCGAAAAAGCCCTAAATAGAAGCATCCTGTATGTCCTGCGAGTCTCTGAGAGAGCGTCATAGATCATTGATTTCCCGCAAATCATGTTGCCTGGGATTAGCCGCGGACCTCCTGAGCTCTAGAGGCCGGGCTCCCAGTGAGTCATGAGTTATTATTAAATATTTATTAAGCGAGTATTTGCACTGAAAGATGTAGGGTCAAAAAAAAAAAGATGTAAGGTCAAAAGCAACCGCAGGTCTCTCACAGCCACGTTTGTCTCTGAAAGCGATCGTGGGGACAGGGTTACAAAGGAAAAACTGAAAGTGCTGGAGACGGCCAGGCGGCTTGGGTCCCCGAGGGAGCGAGAGGGGGGCCCTCCTGTGGCCACCGCAAGCATTTCTGTCCACCCAGGGTGGTGTGCGCGTGAGTTCTTGTTGCGGAGAACTTAGCACACCCCAGTGTTGTGCTTCCTGAAACTAATTTGCAGACCGGTCGTAGCCTTTGCTGCTTACAGATACGGACAAGCAAACATCTGGAGTCATCCCAAGTTTTGACATTCCAGCTAATGCCAGGATTGAAACGTGGTTTTTTATAAAGGCATGGACACTTAACATGCATATGGCTGTGTGTGGAGGTAGGGTTTGTTCAGATCCAGTTTTGAAGAGTTAGATTTATAGGGGTGGGAGAAAAGAATTAGTCCACCTATCAGGTAGGAAGTATTTTATAAGAGCTGTTGCAAAATTTTAACCTTTTTAATAGCTAATTTTGGACCCTGCCCCTATCCCTTACTGTCCCTCTGAGAGAAATCACAACAATGAATGTGTTGTGTCACTGTCTTAACTTTGCTTATATATAATTTGGCTGGAAAACAAAATTGTTGTTTGTTTGTTTCAGTTGGTTTTATCTGTATGTCTGTTAGGGGCCGGTCTCTCTCTTTTTAATCTGGTTAGTTACCACATCTAAAGATCACCTCTGATATAATTTAGATATAATTTAGCTATCAGGTACGTGCATCAAGCCAGAAGCCAGCCTAAGAACCTGACCCACTCTCAGGAATCCTTTACATATCTGTGGACTTCCTGTTTTGAAAATGTACTCAAGTTGATCGACCCAAAGCCACCACCAATGTACTGATCACTTCCTCCCCAACTAAATGTCCTCTCCTCTGGGAGGAGGATGATACTTTGAACACCAACCTCAGCCAAGAAGCCCCATTAACTCGTTGTGGGGTGGTAGGGCAGGAGATCTGCTGACTTGAAATATTCCACATCCCCTGGTCTGAAACTCACTCTCCCCAGAAAAGCCTTTCTCGTGAAAAGTGTCATCAGTTCATCTGGATTAAATTTCTTGGGCAGATTCTAAACTATTTAGGAGCAGGAACTCTTAAAGAAAGCCCCATCCCTTTAGAAACTTCAGCCTTTACTCTAGTAAAAATATTTGAGGACATTGACTCCCTGGAGGACTTCACTAGCATGCATGTGCGTGAAAATAATAAAGCTGAATTTATTTTAAAAATACTTCCCAACCCAGAAGAACTTCTAAGGATGACAAGTTTTATCTAGAGAACGTTCTAAAAGTGGGTGGAACGGAAGGAGGCATCTGTGCGTATGAGGAGAGGACATGGAACAAAAGGCTTCGGGATCAGCTTCGTGCTCACAGCCAGCCTCATTCTGGCTCTTCTTTGGAGGGACTGACTCCAGAATCAGGCTTCCTCTGGTTTGGCCCCAACTCCTTAGGCCCATCCTGTGTTGACGACGAACGCCAATCGAGATCGAATGTCAAGTCCTAGTGAATGAGAGAAGGGTCCAAAAGGACTCAGACGCACTGCCATGAAGTCGATTGCATCTCAGAGAACCGATAGGGGAGAGTAGAACTGCCCCGCGGGCTTTCTGAGGCTGTAAGGCTTGACAGGAATAGAAAGTCTCTTCTTGGTGCAGAGAAACAGACAGTGGTTTCAAACTGTTGACCTTACGGTAAGTAGCCCCATGTGTCACATACCATGTCACCAGGGCTCTCCCTAGGAAGGGTAGAGAACATTAAAACACAGGTGTTCGGGTGATATTTGGGTACCCAGTGTCTACACGACTATTTACTCTTCAAAGTGTATCGCATTTCCCAAGCCTGAGCTAAAGATAATTTAATTAGATGATTAAGTACAAGAATTAGCCTTTGAAACTGTGTTCTGGACAATATCGAGAGCTATGTTACTGGGTGGTAAAATCATCGAATTTTAGAGCCTCCAGGGAATTCGAGATCACGTAGTTCAAAAGTAGAGTAAGTTGGAATTGAATTTGTTGTTGGACGACAATAATTTTTATTGGCCGGGGTGAAGCCAGTGACTTTTAGTTTGGGTAAAGCAAGTTGTTGATTTAAAGCGGAGCAACCCATTTTAGAAAAGAAGCATTTTATTTTTATTTTTTGTGGGCTTCACTGTCTCTGGTGGTCGTGGGAGCTACCCAGCGCTGCTCCTGAGAGCCGCCGCTGGATTTGAACCGCCAAACCCACGGGCCACAGTCCCACACTCAACCACTTATGCCACCGGAGCTAAGCCCAGAAGCATTTTAAAAACATCATTTATTTTTAAAAGAGAAAAGACTCGTTTTAGTGAACCAGACCATTATCTGGTGAGGTACCACCTCCAAACCAGGTTTTTTTTTTCAAAGCTATGTATTTGATTTTTTTTTATAAGATAACCTTATCACCTGCAAAATACTCGCTGTTATACTTAATACATTTGTCAAATCTGTGATTCCATTCTTGGAAACATTTTTCAGACTCATCTGTTTAGTGGCTAACAACACTTCCCTATTTTTTGCTTCACCTCTTCTATGTCATCAAATTGCTGTCCTTTCATGTCCTTTACTCACAGAAACAAAAAACAGTTGCCCGGAGTGAGGTCAGGTGACGCCGGTGTGTGGGGCAAGAGAGGTATGCTGGTTTTTGCCCTAAACTGACGCACTGAGATGGCTGTGAGCAAGTGCATTGTCATGGTGGCAAAACCAGTCACCTGTCTGCCACGAATCAGGCCTTTTTTTGTCACACACTGTTACACAATCTTTTCAGAACCTCTAAATAGAAAGCTTGATTAACAGTCTGACCTGGTAGAAGGAATTCCAAATGCACTGTGAGCTGGCATTTCCGTCCATTCAGGTAGCTGGCAGATGTCCAGAATGAGGTTTGTCATCAATCAACATTTCATCTTTTTTGAAATAAGAAACATCCTCGTACACTTGAGTTTTTCCATAGTGCTGTCCTTGTAAACTGTGCTCAATATCACAGTTTCTGCTGCACTTTTCCTGAGCAGGAAACAAAATTTCACAGCCACACACTGTTCTCTTAAATCAGCCATCGAATACACAAAAAATGAGGTTCAAGCGAGAAACGGCTTTTACAAAAAAAATCATTGTGACCAGAGAGAATCTTCCCAGGTGACGCCACTGGGTGCACTAGTTCAGAGCAAGTTGCTTGATGCTCCCCTAGCAGGAAAAATGCATACTACAAAAGTCCTGCTCTACTCAGCACAATTCCTGTTTGTTTGTGTTTGTTTGTTTGTTTGTTTTGGGGGGGTTACCCCCTATTAGCAATATAGGAATAAAGGCATTTTATTTGTGAAAGATACTTATTGTATGGATGTTGTGATGGCGTATCAGTCACTCATTTTCTCACTGTCAAGAAAAGGGATAAAGTGTTCTTAGTAGTAAAAGTATTTGGACAGTTTCAGATAGTTGTTGATCATAGAATAAGAATCTAACGGATCGAGAAAAAAATGATCTTTATGTACATTTTAAAAGGTTTGTCTTGAGGTAAAACAAAAGCCTCTTCCCCAATATGAAATTAGTTTGGGATGAGCCGAGGGAGTTTGATGGAAATGGGCCCTGAGATGTTTTTCTGATGGTCCTGTCTCCTGTCTTCCAGTACACCTGGTGGGTCACTGTGGCGGGCAACTGTTTGACAGCCGAGATGTGATATTCATTGTTGGCGAAGGAGAAGACCACGACATTCCCATTGGAATTGACAAAGCCCTGGAGAAAATGCAGCGGGAAGAGCAGTGCATTTTATATCTCGGACCACGGTAAGCAGCACCTGGCTCAGTGGAATCGCCCACAGAACTCACATGTCCCACATTCATGATTTTCAGTGCAGTGCATGCTTACGGTAGAAACGGAGAATTAGACTGGACCACACTTAGTCATCGAGTGAATCAGTCGACCTTACCGTCACAAAGCTTGCAAGCTGTGGGCCAGTTTGCCTGTTTGATGTGTTCTGAGAGGAGGGCTGGCCGGCAAGGTTTGCTTTTGTTTGTTTTGCTTTCCATCCCTCTCGCCAAGACAGTCCCACAGGTTCCTCTTACACGCTTCTCCCGCCCTCAGCAGCAAGACGGGGCGGGGGGAGTTGAGAACAGAAGAGGCACTCGGGTTATTTACTTCCACTTGAATGTATGCCATCTGGAACCCTGGTGGCACTGTGGACGAGGGGCTGGGGTAATAACTGCAAGGTTGTCAGTTCAAACCCAGCAGTAGCCCTGGGGGACAAAGAGGAAGCCGTCTGCCCCCATAATGCTTTCTCATTTCAGAAACCCTCCACAGAATCACTATAAGTAGGAATTGATGACAGTAGATTTAAAAATATATATCCTTGACAGAGTTCTTAAGAGAAGTGTATTTTTCTTGAGTCTAAGGATTGCCAAAATGACTCATTTGTGCCTACATGGTACTCATCAGCAGACCATCCTTTAACACTTGTACACTTAGAACTATTAGGGCCCTTACTGCCTTTCTTTTTTTTTGGGGGGGGGCACCACTGCCCTCTGGTGGGAGTGGGAGGTCCAGCCTTGCTCCTGGAGAGCTGCTGCTGGATTTGAACCACCAACCCAGTGGGCCGCAATCCCACATCCAATCACTACGCCACTGGGGCTCAGCCCCCTTACAGCCTTTCTTATGGAAACGTGTTGGGTATTACTTTTAGCTCTAAAATTTTACCACGGTTCCAACCCTTCTCTCTTGAGAAATGGACCCTCGGGGACCAGGGCCTCTTTGGGGTGTTTTGGTTTTGTTTGCATGAAAGTTCATCATCTTATCTTGTGGATCCTCCCGTGGGCTCTGTACTGGAGTTCGGTGAGGATCGTGGGGAACTCGATTAGCCCGCGCTTGTCTGCAGTCACGTTGTGCCTTCTGGACAGCCTAGAGCCTCTGGGTAGGCTTTGTAGTCCTCAAGTGCCTCGAACCTGGGCAATAATCACACTTCTCAAGTGATGCTTTAGGTATGAGGAGGCCTGGTGGTTTAGGGGGTTTTGTCTTGAGCGGCAAGGTCAGCAGTTGAAATGCACCAGCCCCATTGCCGGAGAGAGAGGAGATGTGTTTTGCTCCCGTAATGATTCACACCTGGCCCTGTAAATGCGCCGAGTCAGAAGTCACCGGCGAGCAGTCAGTTTGATTTTGAGCTGTTTTCCCTTTAGCTCTGCTGTTACCCTCCTTGAAATTCTTCTAGAATGCTCACCCTGACTCCGGGCTGCCTTTTATATGAGGGGATTTCAAAAAGTTTCTAGGAAAATTCACTACCTTTTTATTCTGTTTTTCTGTAAGCTTTGGAAACACCCCCACCCCCAAAATGGTGCCTTCTTTTGCTCTGTTCCATTTTCCACTCTTATATTCTCCCCAGCAGGGTGCTGCACTCTCTAGTCTGTAAGCTTGGGATTTCTGTGACGATTTTTTACCCCATCAAGAAAGAAATCTCGGCTGAGCCCCGGTGGCGTCGTGGTTGTGCGCGGGACTGCGGCCCACTGGGACGGAGGTTCAATTCCAGCAGTGGGGCTGGGCCTCCTACTCCCACCACCGGGGAGCAGTGATGCCAAAAAAAACAAAAACAAAAAAAAAGAAAGAAATCTCCTCATCTCCTAATAACCTCTAACTAGTTTCCATCTAGCATTCCCAGTTTATAGTGGTTCTAAATGAATACCAAGAGAGTGGTAGGTCCCGCGTCCTGTCTGAGCTTTGTGGAGATCAAGTCTGCATACCGTGTGGGTACATGGGAGGAGAAGTCGCACAGCGTGGCCACCGGCGGTCCAATTCATAGAGGTCAAGCCACACACAAGGCTCTTAAGTATGCCTCTGCAGTCCATGGATGGCTATAGACACGCTCGCGCAGTCGCACATTCCTCCTGGTTTTCTTGGGGCCCCTTAAAAAAAAGCCAACTAAAACAGTGACTTCCGAGAGGACCCGTACGGATGGTTCAATTCAAGGCAGGGAGAAGGTCTGCTTAGAAGAAGGCAGCTGTGTTTTGGGACTAAAGAAGAAATCTTTTTTTTAATCATTTTATTGGGGGCTCATACAACTTCCATCACAATCTACATATCCATCCATTGTATGCAAAGCACATTTGTACCCTTGTTGCCATCATTCTCAAAACATTTTCTTTTCCCTTAAGCCCCTGGTATCAGCTCCTCCCCTCCCTCCCCATTCCCCCCCTGAACTCTTGATAGTTTATAAATTATTATTATTTTGTCATCATACACTTTCCGATATCTCCCTTCACCCACTTCCCTGTTGTCCCTACCCCAGGAGGAGGCCATATGTAGATCCTTATAATCGGTTCCGCCTTTCTATCCCACCTTTCCTTTACACTCCCAGTATTGCCACTCTCACCACTGGTTCTGAAGGGATCATCTGTCCTGGATTCCCCATGTTTCTGGTTCCTATCTGTACCATTGGACATCCTCTGGTCTAGCCGGATTTGTAAGGTGAAGTTGGGGTCATGATAGTGGTGGGGAGGAAGCATTTAAGAACTAGGGGAAAGTTGCATATTGCATCATTGCCACACTGTACCTTGACTGGCTTGCCTCCTCCGCGTGACCCTTCTGTAAGGGGATGTCGCTTCACCTACAGGTGGGCTTTGGGACCCCAATCTGTACTCCCCCTCCCTTATAATGATATAATTTTTAGTTCTTTGATGCCCGATCCCTGATCCCTTCGACACCTCGTGGTCATACAGGCTGGTGTGTGTGTGTCTTCCATGTGGGCTTTGTTGCTTAAAGAAGAAATCGTGGTGGGTTTTCTTGAAGCACATTGGACCACCCCGGAGCTCATTATGAAGAAATTTTAGGAGAATGGAAAACAGCGATGATGAGAGGAAGGCTGGGGAAGCTGATCGTCAGCACCGGTGTCTCCGTCAGGACCATGCATCTGCGCCTGCTTCGTAGGGTGCAAGGCTGGACCTCCGAGAACTTCACCTGCAAACCAGACCCCTCCACCTCACATCCCTGGTCTTGCCCTCTCAGACTTATATTGTTCCCCAAACTACAATGGTTCAAAAGAACATTTGCATCTCTCCAGACCAGGGGTCCTCAAACTATGGCCACAGGCCACAGGCGGCCCACCGAGGACATTTATCTGGCCCGTTGGGTGTTTTTGCCGCCGCCACGATCCTCCTTAGCAGCTGACTCATCCCGGGCCCACAGTGCATTGTTCATAGTTTGGTGGGTTTTTAAAACTATAGTCCGGCCCTCCAACGGTCTGAGGGACAGTGAACTGGTCCCCTGTTTAGAAAGTTTGAGGACCCCCTGCTTTAGGCTGTCAAAGTGCTTCTCCTTTTATAGAACGGGAGTGATCGCGTCTCCCTCATAATATACAGCCATTCGTCTGCATATTAGTGCTCTTGGCATCAGCAAGCCCTCTCTCTATTAGCTGTTATTGTCAGGACTTTATCGCTCTCTTCTCTTTCACCCTCAAACCACAAGAAAAAGGAAATCCTGTCTTAGCACACAATAGATTTTTTTTTCTCAGATCTTTCGTGGGAAATTTTCGGTCATAAATAGTTCAGGTTTTTGAACGTCGCTAGGTCTGAGCATTTTCCCTGTGTTTGGTGGCACTGATTGAGCACTGGAAGGGACGGGCATGAAGCTGCTGTCTAAGATGTTGGTTAGTAACTGGAGGAGTTCCTTGAGGGGCCTGCACCTCAAGGCTGGCCGGCCCCACCAGCATCGCGTTTAGCATTAGGCACAGCCAGGTCCCCTTCGTGTTTGGAAACCACGCCTTAATCAGACTCCCACGTGCCTTTGAACGTCTCTCTGAGTGTGGCTGCCAATCCCGCTGTTACAGACACAGCCTCTCAATTCCTGCCTTCAGAATATTTGCATGGCAACCTGCTTGGTATTTTTCTGACTGACGAGTCTCTCAGACTCCTTTTTAGGAAGGTTTTCCTTATAGAAAAGCCACAAATAGATCCCAAAGCAGCGGAAACCCCCAAGAATTCATTCTCTCTCCTTATGGAGGGAATATCTTCTTTGTCCTTATTTCCAAGGCTAAGATGAACTTTTTTTTTAGGTAAAGTGTGCCTCATTTGAACTGTTCTTTTTCCTTTTCTTCTGTTTCTGTCCTGCATGACCACACACACACACACACACACTCTTTCTGTCCTGCATGACTACACACACACACACATACTTTGGGTGCTGGATGAACACACACACGCACACACACACACACACACACACACCCCAACAAAAGAACACAGGCTACTAAGAGCCCTCGTGTCTAACTCTGAGGCAGTGTGAGTCAGAAAAAAACGAAGCAATTTCCAGGGAACATGCAGGATCTGGATTTAAATCCTTGCTCTCTGGGTGATGACAGGAAGAGCCTCCCTCTGGACCTCGGTATCTTCATCTCTACAAAGGAAGTCATTGGTACAAGTTTATGGGATGAGACCATGTTGTAAGCTCCGAGAGGTTTCAAGGTCATTAACAATCATCACTTGTATCTCCTCTCCGGAAGTAATCATACGGATTTCTTTTGGTCACTGGCACCCAGCTTGTCTTAGCCAGGTGAATTGCCCTGGCCCTTGCTCAGGCTGATCCAGCTTAAATCAGATCTAGCTTAAATTTTTAAAATTGATTTTAAGAATACATCATTTTATTGTACATACAATAAACTCATACAACTCCCATCTTGATCAATGGATGCGTCAATTGTATGCGGACCATATTTGCACCCTCGTGGCCATCCAGACGGTTGTTTTTGCTTTTTAAAATCACACTGCAGTTTGATTTTTCGGCAAATAGTTGAACATCGTGTTTCCAGACGGCTTCTTGTATAAAATGGAAGCTGGGTTGGATGCTCCCAGGTTTGGGCGAGCGCAGGCCTGCCCCAGGTGATGTCCTCACCTGCTTGTTGACAGCGCCTCTTGCAGGAGAGATGGGAGACGATGGACTTCTTCAGTCTCCGTGAGTCTCCGTGA
>PVJH01030681.1:0-24544 GCA_004026705.1 Nesogale talazaci
TTTAAAATTAGATGATTGTATAGTATTCATTTATACTTGGAATTCCAGTGCTAGGCCAAGCTTGTGACCACCGGCGTTGACCTTCTTGCCATCCAGCCGAGCAGACAGCATCAGCTTGTTGCCTGGCTTTAGGGTCTCAGTGTAGCCTAAGCCGATCAGGCTGGAGTTGTTCACCTTTGCTGAGAAGGATGCGTCAGGGTTGATCTGATACTTGGCTGCGATTGCAAAGCGAGTTTTGCTATTCCCAGCCATCCTGGCGAGATTGACAGCAGTCATCAATTTCTTGTTCACCTTCTGGTAAATGGAGCCGCTGAACTCTGTTCCATCAGTCACATTAGTGTGCAACTGGAACTTGTCCATCTTGTAGTCAACTGCGTCACGCGGGGCTTGGCAGTCCCAAAGTTCATCTGGTAGCAGGCCGGCCAGCCACCGTAGCCCAGCACCAGAGCCCCGCGGATGGCACGCCCAGCGATGTAGAAGTCCAAGTCACAGCCCAGGTTGATGTGCTCCCACTTGTAGCCCTTCTTGTTTTGGGCATTCTTTTTCCCATTATTTGCAGAGAAGGACGAGTCTAAGGTCAGCTTCAGTCCGTGTGTCAGCTGGTCTTCTACCGTGATCTCGGTGCCGAGCGTATTGGCCGTGTTCCACTGTTCCGTGAAGGTCAGCCCGTACTCGGCCCATCGGTACTTGGTTTTCAGACTGTCCATGACTTTGTTGGTCTCGGTGTTGGCGGAGGTGGAGCTGGTAAATTTCAGTCCATTCTCAGACGTTGTTTTCAAATCCAGTTTTATGAGGCCAAACCCATAACCCCTGGTGAAGATGCCCGAGCAAGGGCAAGGTCAATGTGCATGGGAGGCACAGCCATCTTCTCCTCTGAGAAGGTAGCAGCGTTTTTAGCGGTTGCAACGCCGCGAAATTTATTCTCTTATACTTAAGGAAAATTGAAGACAGGGTTCTCTAGAGAAACAAAACCAGGACACTTATGATGATACATACATACATACATACATACATACACAGATAGATACGTAGATAGAGTATGAAGGAATGTAACAACTAATTAGTCCACACAATGATACAGAGGGCTCAGTTCAACTCATTTCCATGAAAGAGTTAATATACTGGAAGTCCTTCAATACATGAGGGCTGCTTGGTCCAAGGTCAAAGAAGGAGACAATTGAGTCTCCTGAAGAGCAATATGGGCTCTCAGGTCAGAGGCAGCAAACATCATCATTCAGCCAGAATCCAACAGTTCCAAGCTCAAGCAATGTATACACCAGCAGCAAAGGTGAAGCAAGTCTCAAAGGAACCTCAAGCTCTAACAACAGTGTGGCAGTCATCGGCTAATGTTAATTTTATGATTGAAATGTAGTGATGGAGTCTAGCCTGTTAATCTGGAGATAGCCATTGAGTAGCCAATGAGGCCTCTGTGTGGACATGGTTTTCTCCTGATACGTCTGGGAAATCTCACGATATTTTCCTCATGAAGATGAGAAGCTATCTCCCCAGTTGTTGAGAGTTAGGCTTAGAGACGATGAATCAAAGACAAGACAAGATGGCAGCATCTGAGAAGCTGGAGGAGCCAGCGGAGAGCCACATGGTTTTGCCCTGATGGAGCCAGACTTCTGAAGCTGTGAGGCCACATGGAGACCTCTGCCTGTGATGAGCTGCTTCTGCTGTTGATCAACCCTGAGCCCTGGAAGTGAGGAGTCATGTGGAAACCCTTGCCAGCGCCGGGATTCTGCACCCACTGACCTGTGACTTTGTGAGTCAAGAGGAGATTTTGTTGACTGATTTCGAGCATATGGGTTGATATGGGACTTATGACTTTGAACTGAACTGGGCTCAATGTCCTGTTGCTCTTGTATATAAACCTTTTCCTTATATCTATGTGCATGTCTATGAAATTTGTTCCTATAGTCTACCTGGACTAACACAAACATGATCCACAGGTTGAGTGTCCCACAGGTGTTATAGCTTACACGTTGAGGAAGAGAAGTTGAGCAATAAAGAGACAGGTGGGGCTTGCTGAGCCATTTATCTCTTTACCCGTCAATCAAATTGCCAACCTTATTAATCTCACTTGTACCTATTGCCCAGGTTGGCACAATAAATCTACCCATCATAAAGTCCAAAATTAAGTCATCAGCAGGACTGGACTGGATTTTTTTTAACAAGCTATGAAGGAGACTCTGTTTTAGGTTTCCTTCCTACCTTCTGATGGCTGCTCACAATCTTCAGGATTCTTTGGCTCATCTCTTTGACATCACTCAAAGTTCTGCTTTTATTTTCACATGGCTATTTCCTTATGACTTCTAAGTCATCAAATTTTTAGTCTTATAAGAGCATCAGTCGGCTGAGCCCCGGAGGCATAGTGGTTGTGCATGAGACTGTGGCCCACTGGGTTGGAGGTTCAAATCCAGCAGCAGTTCTCTAGGAGCAAGGCTTGTCATCCTACTTCCACTACCAGAGGGCAGTGATGCCAAAAAAAAACAAAAAACATCAGTCATTAGATTTAAATTTCAATCTAATCTGGTGTTACTTATTTTAAATGATTCCATCTTCAGAGACCCAATTAAAAAACAAAGGCTGCAAGAATTAGGGTAGCAACATACCTTTACCAGGAGCTACCCTCCAACCTCAAAAATAGGCACAAAACTAGAAGAAGCTGAAAAATTTTGCTTAGTGATAAATGCAAAACTAATAACCAAAGTAAAACAATATGTATTTCAATATCCAGGGAATTTCATAACACACATATATGATTATAAGGTTAAAACTTTAAACCTTGATCACTGTTTTGACCAGCTCTAAATATTTAGCTGGGCATAGAGTATGCTTGATTAACTAAAATTTTAAAGATAAAGAAAAAGTCATTAATGTGTATGATAGGTACAGGTATATACAGAAAAGTGAAAGGGATATTTGGCAATGTGCCACTTCCAAGAAGTCATGAAGTGTGATTTCGCCTGCTTAGTGATATGGTTTTGGTAGTGGTCATTACTTTCCAATGAGTCAAAGTTTCAAAATTTTTAAAATATCAACATTCAGTTCCAAATTGCTAGATTTTTTTGAAAATCAGACAATTTTGCAACACATTCATGGTACCCAAAACTAATGGAACTGGGGTATGAATGCACTTTCTAAAAAAGACATTCATTTAAAAAATAATTCTATTATAGTTTAGGTGAAGATTTATAGATTATCTGTATTAATTAAACAATTTATACACATTCAGTTCCACCTCATCCTCTCCAATTCTCTCACATCCAATCCTCTGAAGACTCATCCCTTATTCCACTTCTTCGCAGTGTTTCCTGGTTCCATCCCATTTTGTTTTCTAACCAACTATCCTTGAATAAATGCCACGCTTGAATTTCAAATGGTTAATTATTCTAACAAAGAATTGATTTCAGTTCCAGATCTGAAGGGCAACAACAAAAAATCTTAGGGACCATATTGGTCTATCTGACCAAAAACTCTGATCTTTTTCATAATTTTCCTTCCCTCAACCCCCCCACCAGGCCCCAACACACATACTTCTTAGACTGTCTATCCAGGACTGATGAACAATATCTCTTTTAGAGCAGTTAATATTTGTACCTGAGCACCATATAATTCTTCTGGTCTTCACACTGTGGACACTGATGTTTGTGTGATTCATCAGTTCATGGAACTAATTATTTCCATGAATCTTTGACTCCAGTCACTCTTCTCTGGAGAGGGAGAGACTAGTAGTTGCACCTTACATAGCTTCTCAGGCAAGAGTTTTTTTTTTTTAATCACTTTATTGTGGGCTCAAACAATGCTCATCACAATTCATACATGCATCCACTGTGTTAAGCACATTTGTACATTTCTTGCCATCATCATTCTCAAAACATTTGCTTTCTATTTTAGCCCCTGGTATCAGCTTTTCATTTGCCCCTCCCATCCCAATTCTAGTCTCTGGTGATCAGACTAGTATGAGACTGCCTCAACTTATAAGCTACACTGCCTGTGGAACACCCAACCCGTGGATCATGTTGCTAGAACTTGTGGCACACTGCCAAGTGGCATACTGCCAAGTATCCTTTCACTTTTCTGTATATACCTCTACCTATCATACATATTAAAGACTTTTTCATCTTTAATATTTTACTTAATCAAACATATTCTATGTCCACCTCCCTACCCACACTCCTCTTACTCATAAGACATGACTCTTACCCTTGACAATTTATAAATTATTACTATTTTGTCAGGTCTTACACGGTCTGATGTCTCCCTTCACCCACTTTTCTGTTGTCTGTCCTCTAAAGAGAAGGTTATATGTATATTCTTGTAATCAGTTTCCGCTTTCTGCCCCTCCCCCCTTTTGTTCTACCCTCCTGATATCACCACGCTCATCAATGGTACTGAGGGGTTCATCTATCCTGGATTTCCTGTGTTTCCAGTTCCCATCTGTACCAGTGTACGTGCTCTGGTCCAGTCAGATTCCTAAGGTAGAACTAGGATCATGATAGAGAGGGGGAGGAAACATTTACGAGCTTGAGGAAAGTTGTATATTTCATCAATGCTTAACTGCACTCTGACTGACATGTTCTTCCCCATGACCCTTCTGTAAGGGGATGTCCAGTTGGCCTCAAGTTTTCCAGTTGGCTTTCTGCACTTCCCGTCATTCAGAATGATATGATTTTTGTTCCTTGATGTCTGATCCCTGATCCCTTTAACATCACGTTGATCACACAAGCCAGTGTGCTTCTTTCATGTTGGATTTTTTGCATGTGAGCTAGAGAGTCCCCTGTTTAACTTCAAGCCTTTAAGACCCCAGATGCTATATATTTTGATAGCTGGGCACCATCAGCTTTCTCTACCACATTTGCTTATGCACCGATTCGTCTTCAATGAGCATATTGGGAAGGTGAGCACACAATTATAATACATTGTGTTCTTTTATGCCTGATAGCTGATCCCTTCAATACCTCATGTGTTAGTCTGGGTAGACTAGAGGAACAAATTCAATGACATGCATATCGATATAAGGAAAGGGTTTATGTACAAAAGGAGTTGGACATGGAGAAAGCATCCCAGCCCAGTCCAGTTCAAAGTCATAAGTCCAAAATTAACCCATATGCCTGAAATCAGTCTCTAAAGTCTTCTTCCGACTCACGAAGTTACAGGTCAGTGGGTTCAGCATCCTGGTGCTGGCAGGGCACCTCGCCTCCAGGGCTCAGGGTCCATCAACAGCAGAAGCAACTCATCATTGGCAGAGGTCTCCATCTGGCCACCCCAGGTTTAGAGGTCTGGCTCCATCAGGGCAAAGCTGCCAGCTCCTCTAACTTCTCAAATGCTGCCAACTTGTCTTGTCCGTGATTAATCGTCTCTGAGACTAATTCCCCACAACTGGGGAAGATAGCTTCTCATCTTCACGAGGGAAATATCACGAGATTTCCCAGGAGTCTCAGGTGAAAGCCATGCCCACATAGAGGCCTCATTGGGTACTCAATGGCTATCTCCAGATTAACAGGCTAGACTCCACCCTTACATTTCAATCATAAAATCAACATAAGCACATGACTGCCACACCTCATGATCTCATATGTTCCTTTATTTGGTTAGGTTTGTCAGTAGTCTGTTGATTCTGTTGATCCTTTCAAAGAACCAGCTTTGTGCTACATTAATCTTCTGCATTGTTCTTCTGTCTTCCCAATGGGTACACCTCTGCCCTGATTTTTATTATTTCTTTTCTTTTGCTGTTGTAGGGATTGTCCTGTTTCTTTTGCTGTTGGAGGAATGTTCTGTTGACTGTGTTCTAATTGCTGAAGGTTTTATGAGAGCTTATTTGTTATAAGTCTCTTTCCCTTTTTTGTATATGCTCCTATTGCTATCAAGCTATCTCTGATGACTATTTTTGCCTTACCCCATAGGTTTTGATTTGAAGTATTCTCATTAGCTCCCAGAAACATTTTGATCTCCTCTCTAATCTGGGCCAGTACCCACGTGTATCACAGAAGATCCTATTTTTCCTTCAATTGTTTGCCCTTGTTTTCCAGGTCATCATTTTATTGATCTCCAGCTTTATGGCATGGTGATCTGAGAAGGACATCTGTATAATATCTATGTGTTAGAATTTACTCAAGGCTTGACTTCTGCCCCAGCATGTGGTCTAGTTTTGAAAATGTCCCATTTGTGCTTGAGAAGAATGTGCATTTTTTGCATTTGGATGGGAATCTCTAGATGTGTCTGTCACATCTAGTTACCTAATTGTAGTGTTTATCTCTATAGCCTCTTTGCTGAGTTTACTTCCCAATGATCTATCTTTCTTTGAAAGTGGTATATTAAAGTTCCCTACTATAAATGTTGAGTCTGTGGTATCATTTTTTCATGTTCTGAAAAGCTTGTTTCACAAATGTCATGGGTCTCTGATTTGGCACATATATATTTATTATGCTCACAGGTTCCTAGTAAAGTAAGCCTTTAAGCTTTATAACGTGCCCCACCTTACCTCTTTTTTTATGGTTTGAACCTTGAGATCAGCTTGTCTGAGATTAGGATTGTGACTCCTGCTTTTTATGAGTCACTGTTTGCCTTGTATATCTTCCAACAGTCTTTTAGTCTTAGTTTAATTTTGTCTGTGAGCTTAAATGCATTTCCTGCAGGCAAAAGATTGATGGGTTATGCTTTCCAAGCCAGTCTGCAAGCACTTTTATTTTAAGGATAGTTTTAAGACCATTGACATTTACTTATCACAAACTGTGGATTCATTACTGACATCTCATCCTTTTGATTTTGGTGTTTTCTTATCACCATTCTTATTGCTGTGTTTTGTGTATTTGGGGAGCTTCTCTATTGCCATCTTTTTCCTCTGAGCACATATTATCTTGGTGATTGCTATCAGCTCATTGGCTTCTAGTTGGAGTTGGGCTATTCGGTGCTTTCCTGTTGTGCTTGGTGGATGTTGGTCTTCTGGCCATAGGCAGTCAGCAATGATCTCCCTTAGGCTTGGATGTTTTGCCATGTATTCCTTAAGGTTTTTTCTTTTTCTTGAAAACTCTTATCTCTTCTTCTATCTTAATAGATAATTTGGCAGGCTTCAAGAATTTTGGGGGGGGGATTCTTTCAGCTTTTGAAAGATATTAGTGTACTGTCCTCCTTGTCAAGGTTTCTGTTGATAGGTCTCAGCATATTTGTAGCTGAGAGCCAATGTATGAGCCTTTCTAATGCTGCTCTTAGGATTTCCTTTTTCCTCAAAATTGGATAGTTTAACTATTATATGCCTTGGTGAGCACTTCTGAGGTTAATCAACTTGGTGTTCTCTCTGCTTCCTGTATGAGTGACTGATTCTCATTCATTAGGCTAGGAAAGTTTTCTTCCAGAAATTCCCTTGTTAATTTAGCTGTTGACTTCTTTGCTATGTCTTGTTCTGCTAGGCCAATAATTTGGATGTGTTTCCTCTTCATAGCATCAGTCATTGATCTTGGGTTTTCTTTCATTTCTTTTATCTTGTTTGATTGTCTTTCTCATTAGTTGATGTATGCCTGATTTTCTTCAAGATCACTGATACAGTTCTCAGTCTCCTCTAGTCTGTTCATGAAAATGGTGATCTTGCATGCAGCGTCTGTTGCTTCATCTGTTAGCTCCAATATTTTCCTTTGGTTCATGAACTTCATTCCTCTGTTGTGGACTTCATCACCTCTCTCATTGAAGCCTTAGTCTATGTAGCTTCCCTCATGTCCTGTATTAATCCAAGCAGCCTTCTGAATATTTCTGAACATAGTTTTAGATCCATGTCAGATTCTTCTATTATTGTCATTTTCTCTGCTGATGTAGTTTGTCTTTATTCTTTACTTGTTGGGAGTGGATGTGGTATGCTGTTGTTTATGTGATGATTTCAAAGTGCTGGGTGCCATATTTCTGGGAGATCAAGAGGTCTTGTGTTCATTCACTGTGTGACTAACAGAGGTGTTTTGAAGGGCTACCTGAGGCCCCCTATGGATATTGTTCAGGCTTCTGTGTACACAGGTGCTGTGGTAACTCAGTGATCAACAGTGGGTGAAAGGTGGCGGGCACTGCTGGGGACAGTTGTAGAGAATTCAATTTGCGTTAGCTGATGGATAGCTCTGATACAGTGGTAGGTCTCTAGAGGGATAATAGGAAGCTGGCAGTGCCATTTAGATCTAAGGTGGTGTCATCTGTGTGACTAGAGGAGCTCCAAGAACTAGGTTGCTGATTCCTTATAGTCCATGTAGTTTAGGTTTGAGGCAAGGATACCCTCTGGGACTGGGATGTATTCTCTATGGATCCTCTCATGGAATGACCTGGGAGCAGATGGGGTATCAAAGATTGCCAAGCTTTGATAGACCTAGGTAGCACCTATCTGAGGCTCTGGGGACCAGACACTGGCAGGATGGGCCTGGGTGCTCTGTAGACCTGCAAAGACTCAGTCTACAACTCTGGGAAAGGCAACTCAAAGTGGATCTGCAAGGTTATGCTCCATGTCTCTGCTTTCCCAAAGATCCAGCTGCAGCAGTGCATGGCAGGTATGCAAGGCCCCAGTCTGCAACTATGACTCTGTTTGAGACACCGAGTGGCAGGTCTACAAGGATCTGGTCTGCATATCCCCTTCCCTGTATCTCCAGGCATGGTGGCGGGCAGTAGGCCTGTAAGACTCCAGTCAGCTGTTCAGACTTCAGGCAGCTAATGCCAAGGTGTTGCAAGGTGGGCCTACAAGGCCCCAGTCTGCATCATCCCTTCCCCGCAGCTCGAGTTGTTGTGGAGGCTGCAGGCAGCAGGCTTGCAAGACCTGGAGCCCACCTTCTCTTTCATGCACCTCTGAACTGGTTTGCAGGGCAGCCCTATAAAGCTCTGGTCCTCATCTCTGACTCCTGCTGCTTGGGTAGAGGTGGTGCACAGAGGTCTGCCTTTCCCCTTCCTTGTGACTCTAGGCACAGTGTGGTAGGCAGCAGGCTTGAAAGGTCCTGCTTTGCATATCTGCATCCAAGTAGCTCTGAGTGAGTTTGCACAGCAGACTGCTTGGGCTTCCGTGGCTTGGGTGGAGTCAGGGTGTGGCATAGTTTGCTGGACTGGGAGAAGCAGGGACTGGGAAAAGGCTCCAAACAGGAGAAATGGTGAGTGGGAAGCATGGGCACAGCATCCTGTGAATGGTGAGAGGCTGGGGTTATGATAAGCTGAGACACCCTGGAAGGAGCTGAGACTGTGACTGGCCAACAGGAAAGACATGAATGTGTAGGGGTTGGAGGTGACCCAGGCACTGGCACTGGGTGCACCTAGCCACAGGCAAATCTGTTTCGGGTTAGGGCCTGGCGCCCTGAGTGGCTGCTTCAAGGAACCAACGCTTATAGGCAGAATTGCTGCTAGCCCTGTGTTAGGAGAGTAACCATAGGAGATGGGCACAGCTCCCCCAGGTGGGAGTCATGAGTGGACAGCTGCTATCTTGTGTTCAGGCCCGGCCTTGGGGACTCTGCACAATAGCTGTCCTGTTTCTGGGTCAGCAACCAGACCAGGAGATGGATAGGGGGAGGCACTGGCTGGTGGCAAGGCACATAAGGGTGGCACAGTCTGTGGGAAATCCCTAATATATAAACACCGGTCTCTGGAAACCTCTGATATATGAACACAGATCTCTGCAGCTTGAAATAAAGCAGATTAGGGGAAGGGCTTCCTCTTTGACATGGAGAACACCTGGTAAGGACCTTTTCATTCACCAGAACACTTGCACTTGACCTTCTGGACACCAGGCTCACTGAAGATCCTGGTATGGGCTGCTTACCTTGGCACTATCTTGACCAGAACTACACACAAGAGATTTTTTTTTTTTCGGGTGGGAGGGGGCGGGGCGTCACTGTCTCTGGTGGCCGTGGGCACTACCCACTGCTGCTCCTGAGAGCCGCCGCTGGCTTTGAACCGCCAAGCCCGTGGGCGGCAGTCCGGCACTCAACCACTTACGGCACAGGGGCTCAGGCCCAGCAGAAGAGTTTTTAAGACCTTCAGTGAAGTGAAATTAGTGGTGTGGCTTCTCTATTTGTAGCTTTTGTAACTTTCACCAAGCACCTACACGAGACCATGCAAATAAGGTATAGAGGACTGCGAGGAAGGAATTGTTTGGTTTTGACATGTTCATGGTTATGAAAGTGAACCACCTCAGAAACAGGAAGTGGCTCCCACAACCATCACAGAAAAGGAGGCACCACCGGAGGGGAGCGAGGTCCTGATGTGAAATTGCAGCAGAGGCACCAGAGACTGAGAACATGAGGAAGAACTTTGGGCTACCCAGGTCATCATAGAAGTCAAGTTGAGTGCCTTCAGGTAAAAGGCTGCCTTGGAATGTGGGCTGCCCTCTGGATGTCTATCAAAGCTGAAAGAGTTTTGGGAAACTTTTCTGAACAGGGAAGAGCCTAAGGGGTGGTTGAGATACTGAGAAGCAGAGAGAGATAGAGCACCAGAAAGAGACGAGCCTGTCAGCATAGCTTAGAAGCACTGTTGGGGACAAAAGTCCTGTGTTCTTAATGTTTTCTGATCATGACTTGAAGAAACCCGAGGAGATCCTCTAGTATCACCTCCCCCCCACCCCCACCCAAATAATCTTCAGTATTGTCTGTTGTGAGTCCTATGTGGATGCTGAACTGTATTATGTAACCCAGCGCAGAGTACAGTGTTGTGGAATAAATGGGTGGTGTTAGAAAACATGAAAAGAGACTGGAAAGTTGAGATATGTGTGATCTGTGCCTCCTAGGAATCACCGTTGGACAGATATAGACTTATATTCTCCTCTTTGTAGCCTGTGGAGGTCAGCCACAGCCTCTATGGCATTGTCACAAGACTTCCATCACTATTCATCAAAAGGAAATATAGAACACTGCATTTTTGAACTACGTTATGCCAATTGACAATAGTCTCCCCCAAGACTATGCTCCTTCCCGTCTAGGTCCAGCACTCATTCTCTCAAGGTGTTATACTTTTTTCAGCAAAAGCAATAACTTTGTCAAAATTATTCTTTTTCTCTATGTGCTTTACAAGTTGTGTCATAAACCTATGATTGCATTTTTTTTTGGTAAAAATTCTCAATACTATTGCTCTAATGTGAGATTCTAGTGGGAAGATCTTTTCACTTTATTATGAAAATACTAAATTGTGAGAATATAATATATGTACATAATTAAATAGAAAAGTCTTCTGTAGGCACAGCAGGGGAAAATAGAAAATAAACTAAAATGAGAGAAGCAAGAATGTAGTGAAAAATAGTTAGGAAAATAGTTAGGCTTAAACTTATTTCAAAAGAAGGGTGAGTGAAAGGCAGTTTTTTGAAAGAGATAAGAATGAACAACAATGATGACAAATCCAAAATAAAATCACGTACGATGCATTTAATAAGCTAAGCACAGAGCGATTCAAAATCTTGCCACAGAGAAATGATCTTAGAATTCTAGAGCATGAAATCAAGCAAGCATACAATAAGCCTGGGACTCCCTTCGGCATGTATGACTTTAGCGCAACTTCCCTTAAAACCTATGTTGTTGTTGCTGGTGCCATTGAGGCTTCAGATATTTCCTACTCTTCCACCATCTTCAGAACCTTGGCTTAATTTAAGCTCGTTACTGCACTCCAGTCTCGGAAAGCCACAGGAGTGTAAAGTCCTGTAAGGAAGCATCTCTATGAGTTCAGGTGCATCCTCTTTTACTTTTTACTTTACCAAGTATCCCTGGTGGTATAGTGGTTACATAGAAGGCTACTAACTGCAAATTTACCAGTTTAAAATGACCACCTGCTTCTCCAAAGAAAGAGAGGCCTTTCTGTTCCCCGAAAGAGTTACCGTCTCAGAAACTCACAGGGACAGGAAGTTTTACCTTGTCCCCTATGTCACCATGACTTGGTAGGCACTCAATGGCAGTGAGTTAGAGGGCTTTGGGTTTTTTTCCCTTTAACCAACAGGATGTGCTGCTTCAGACACGGCTCTCTCCCTGACAATGCTCTAAGTACTTGAGAGCAAGTCTTTCCTCATTTCTAAGAAGCATTCAAACTGTACTTCTTCCTAAACAGAGTCCTATTTTTTTCTGTAAGGTCAGTATGTGTTTATATTCTTTGCAAACACGGTAATTCAATCAAATTATTCTACATTTTTTATGAAGAAACCAACTTTCACATGAATATGATAAAAATATAAAAATTTTGGCGTGGCTAAGGTTTACCTCAATCCCTAAAGTGGCATTTTATTTTTTAACATTTGTAATAAAGCTTTCACAAAGTCTTTTCCCAAGTAGCATGTTCTTGGATTTCTTGATTGATGCTTCCAGAAGCACTGGTGTGGATTGAAGTGAAATGAAATCCTTGAGAACATTAATATTTTCTCTACTTACGATGTTTTTGCCTATTGGTCTAGTTATGAGGAATATTGTTTTCTTTTTTAAAGAGCATTGTGCTGGGTGCTCATATAACGTTCATCATAACCATCCATCCATCCACTGTGTCAAGCACATTTGTGCTTTGGTTGCCATCATCATTCTCACAACATTTTCTTTCTGTTTGAGGCCTGTGTATCAGTTCATTTCCCTCACTCCCTCCCCACTTCCCTCTTGAACTCTTGATAATTTATAAATAATTATTATTATATCATGTCTTACCCTGTCTGACATCTCCTGTCACCTACTTTTTTGTCGTCCATTCCCCCAGGAAGAGGGTTAATATGTAGATCCTTTTCATTGCTTTCCCTTTTCTACTCTACCTTCCCTCTTCTCTCCCAGTATCAGCACTCTCATCACTGGTGCTAAAGGGATCATCTGTCCTGGATTCCCCATATTTCCAGTTCCTATCTGTACCATGTATGTTCACTGGTATTCCACGGATTTGTAATGTAGAATGGGATCATGGTAGTGGGGAGAGAGGAAGCATTTAAGAATTAGAGGAAAGTTGTATGTTTCATCATTGTTGGAATTTTGCTTTTGTATGACTGATTTGACCCACAGTGAAAATTGTAGTTTTTGATCTTCAAGTTATGTTTTGCAGTACGCAAGGTTGTATCCTATGCATACTTCAGATTTCTAATGAATATTTCTCCAATTCTGATGTGCCCATTCTTGTATTATTTGCTTCTTAAAATAGCACACGTTCTTGGATGATTTGCTTAGCATACAGATTAAACAAATATAGTGCAAGGATACCACCCTGACACACACCTTTCCTGATTTTCAACTTGTTCTAGTCAAATGACATCCTCTTGGTCTAAGTCTAAATCACACCTGGGTGTAAGGAAGTGCTTTGGAATATCCATTTTAAACAATTGCTTCATAATTTGTTTTAATACACACATTCTAATGTCTTTGCATAGTCAGTAAAACAAAGAGAAGCATCTTTTATGATATTATCTACATTCAGATGATATCTATATGGCATCGACAATTGTGTTCTTTTTTTCTATGTGCTCTTTGAATTGAGCTTCCACTTCTGGCAATTCATTGTAATCAATTTTTAAATATCTTCAACAATACATTACTTGGATGCTATATTAATGATGTTTTTAAGTGTTGGATCACTCTTCTTTGAAGAGTGCACATTGTTGATGTTTTCCAGTCAATTGACCAAGTCAGGATATTCCAAATGCCTACTCATAGATAAGTGAGGCTTTTGCTGGATTCTATCAATTTCTATTCTGTCAATTACTGCACCCTTATTGGGTTAGTTTGCTTGTTTTTTCCAGTATCTTGAAATTCTTCTTTTAACACTATCAATTATTTAGCATATGAATGTCACCTTTTTGTTACATTGTTAAGGACTGTGAGGATGACAGGTTGTAAGAAATAAATAAATATTGGGCTGAGCTCCGGTGGCGTAATGGTTGTGCGCGGGACTGCGGCCCACTGGGACAGAGGTTCAATTCCAGCAGTGGGGCTGGCCCTCCTACTCCCACCACCGGAGAGCAGTGTTGCCCCCCCAAAAAAAAATATTAATGTAAAGCTAGACCTGATGAATGAGAAAATAACTTTGAAGAGAATGACTGAGACTAAGTACACAATAAGTAGGGTAAGTTTTGCATATATGGGAAGAAACAAGTTATCAGAAGGATAACAAGGAGGCCATGAGTGAAGCTAATCGGCAATTGAGAAACTGGTGTCTCACAAGCCAAACTTAGTAGGTGTCTTGTTTCCTTGGAGTCTCTGGGAATAAAACAGGCTCGGTTGGTAACTGAAATAGTAGGCAGCTTAGTCCACTCAGGGGCACCTCAGATGACCTGGTGATGTACTTTTGAAAAACTAGATATTGAAAAGTATTTGGAGCACATTTCTAATTTGACAACAATGTGTCCAAATTGACTGTATGCTCTTAATTTTTCTTACACATTATTTTTCATCTTGCAACAATGAAAAGTGAGACTAGGTACCCAAGTGTTTGTGTTACCCTAGAATTAAAAGCATTGCTGCTCAACTCTGTAAGGGTCCCATATTGAAACTTCCGCAGCAGACACATCTTTAATACTATTCACAGGTACTTAAACATGTGCTTTCCCTACTGGAGTATGATATTGTACTAACTACCCTTGCTTTATTTGTGGCCATTTTTGTATCAGATTTTATCTTCTGGCTACTGAAAAATAATACACTCATGTGTAAGTAGCCCAAGTTTCCTGTGCTGAAGTAGATTTTTCAAGTCATGCAAAGAGTCTAACATTACTAGATGTTCTTATTTCTCTTGAAAATAGATTAGTAACTGTATGGAACACTATGTGGGCTTTTATTTATATGTAAACTCCAGGCTATAGCTATAGCTGAGTTTGCAGGCATAGACTTGATTATATTTCTTTGCATTTTAAAACCCTTCTGGTTCTTGGGTTGAAAACGAGGTTTACATAGAAGCATTTTCAGTAAGTGTTTATCAACTTTTGTAATGAGAAGACTCATTGTTTACATAATAGAAACCAGTTAGAGACATCAAACTGCAAACAAAAATAGCAATAGTTATACTTATTATTAAAGTAAAGTTGGGAGCTAAACAATAGCATTCAAACCATGCAGCAATGATTCTATAATGGTTAGAGGAAATCACTATTTATCTGAAATTTAGTAGAGAGTCTTATGTAATCTATTACTAGTACTATAATGATTTAAGTAGAAATAGTAGGCTCCTTTAAATCATGTATAGCCAGTCACTATGAGTTAGAATTGATTCAATGGCAATGATGTGGGTTTTTTAGTTTTGATTTTTATGTCATGGAAAATAGAATACCCCCCTCAATAAATTTGATTGCTCTTTTAGTAGCTACCTATCTACTGAAAAAATGCAAAATGTACACCACCTAATATTTTCCTTTATTATAAATTTGCCTTTCTTTATTATATCACTTATGTTTGGAAAGGCGAAGCACTCTTCTAATTCCTCGAGATGTTGAAGATTCTAGTTCGCCTTAATGTTAATTGAGAAAGTAGGTGTTTACACTGAATTCCTAATGCTAAAACACAGGTTGTGATTGCAGTAATAAACATAGTCTCTCTGTTGCATTCATTTCTGAGTCAAAAAATCATATCACTTAATTTCATTTATTTTTAGTATCAAGCCAGTTTCCATATTAGAATGCTCATTAATATTAAATACATTGCGGAAACATGTTTGTTTTTGGTGATCATTCATTTACATTTTCATTGTTGCAAAATGTTTACCAGTCTTTGGCATGAGATAATATTCTGTTTCCATACTTAGATTGCCAGAAATTCACCCAATTAGATGTAATCATAAACAACCACCTTGATTTCATAATTATGTCATTTGTTCAGAGTGGTAGTGTGGGGCAAGAACTGCCATCCTTAAAATATTTTACTAAAGTCTAAAATTAGCAGAGTTTCTATGGTGGAAGAGCAGGAATTTATTTTAGTTCCCATCTTTCTAAAAATAATAGTAGGAAAACTAGACTGTTCTGGCATATCAAATTACTTTATATTCAGATCTAGAGCAATCATCTTACAACTTGTCCAGAAAAAGGCAGAACTGTGTTTAAAACATTTCACCTGTTTCATAAATGAATTTCATATTATATTTGCCATTAAAGAATTATTTAACTCTGATGATATTTCAAGGTAGCCCTGGTGGCTCTGTCTTGAAACTGCTGAGCTCCATATTTATAGATCTTTGGTTCCAATTACGAGTAGGTGCTTCTTAGGTGACAGTGGAGGTGATCTGGTCTGATAGAAACTTACAGCCTGAGACCCCCAAACAGCCTCTCTATGAGTCAGAACCCATGCTCTGGCAGTAGGCTTTGGTATGGAAAGACCTTCAGATGACTGGTGGTTGTTGCAAGAGATCAGAAGACAACTGCTAACCAAAAGGTCCACATTTTGAGCCCACCCAGTTGCTCCATGGGAAAAAGATTTATTGATATGTTGCATAACTATTACAGCCTAGCAAAACTGGGGTGATGTTGGTGAGATATGAGGCAGTTTTACAGTCTTCTAGAGTCCCTTTGAGTTGAAATTGATTCTAAACATCTAAAAATAATGACATTGTAGCATTGCACAGTTAATTGTTTCACTTCTTAGTTCACACTGGTCAAACTCCTGTTCATGGAGAAAGTAGTTTCTACATATTTAGCATCTACAATGTGACAAGCACTCGTAGTTTATCATTTGATGAAAGACACTGAAGCAAAAATGATTCAGAAAAAGTCACATGTTGCATTTTTCTTCACACAGACTTTCTAGAAAAGTGCCATTGACTATTTTGATCAATTTCTATGCTTCACTTTTACCATCGATAAGATTAGTGAAGCTTAGACACTATTGCATTGAGTTGCGGTGAGTAGGAAATCACTGTTTTGCTTGGCACAGAGCACACATGCAATAAATATTAGTCACAGGCATTGCACTCATCATGTTCATAGTGAAGTGCCGTTGTCCCCATTTTACTGATGAAGAAACTACTCTTAGTTGACATAGTAAGCATAAAAACAACAGAGGAAGTCATAATGTAAAATAAATAAGTTATTAGGCTGAGCCCTGGTGGTGTAGTGGTTGAGTGCGGGACTGCGGCCCACTGACTTGGCGGTTCAAATCCAACAGCAGCTCTAGGAGCAAGGCTGGGTCTCCCCTTCCACCAGAGGGCAGTGATGCCAAAAAAAATAAGGCATCACTGTTATATTATTATTTTTTTCCCATTTGTGAGCAACTGCTATGAGTTTCCCCTTAGAATTATTGTTAAAATAAGAGATAAAATATTTGTCAGGGGTTTGAACTTGTTCATGTGTTTTAACCCTTGCTAATAGTTGGCATTTCATCACAGAAACATTGAAACAAAATTGACATTTGTTGCAAAATCTCCCAAAAAATCAAGATACCCAAGTAATTATGAATGTTAAGTTAAATTTTAATTTTTATTTACCTTTCTTTTATTTAAATCATATTTACGGTTAATAAACTTATGTCAACACTTACTGTATTACATTCCCAAAGCAATATTGAGGAAGAGGCTAACAGTCACTATTACTTTTTTATTATAATGGAGGAATCAGAGATTCTGATTCAGTATATCTAGGGGGCAAGCTGAAATTAGCTACTTGTTGTTGTTGTTGTTAAGTGACCTTGAATTGACTCAGACCCATACTGATCCTGTGCACAGCAGAACTGGGCACTGCCTGGTTTTGTGCCATTCTCACAACTGTTCCTACACTTGAGTCCATTGTTGCAGCCATTGTGTCCATCCATCTGTGAAGCGCCTTCCTCATTTTGGCTGCCGCTGAATGGATCCAGTCTGATGTCCTTCACCAGAGATTGGTCTTTCCTGACAAAAGAAAGTTTGTAAGTCAGTCTTCCCTTCTTTGCTAATGAAGAGCATTCTGGCTGCACTTCATCCATGATGGATTTGTTTGTTCTCTTGACAATCCTTGGTATTTTCAATATTTTTTCATAAGCACCATAATCCAAATGCATTCATTCTTCTTTGGTCTTCCTTATTCAGTATTCATTTTTCATATGCATTCAGCATTCATTTTTCATATGCATATGAGGAGATAGAAAATACTATAGCTTGGGTCAGGTTCATTTTACTCTTTCAAGAGGTCTTTTGCCGAAAATTTACCCATTGTGATGTGGTAATTGATTTATGGACCACTGCTCCTATAAACACTGATTGTGGGCCCAAGCAAGAGGAACTGCTTAACAACTTCAATCTTTCTTCCTTTATCACGATGTTGTCTAATGGTCTGGCTGTGAGGATTTTGGTTTTCTTTACATAAAGTTGTACACTATGCTGAAGACTTCAATCCTTGATGCTCAACTGCAGATCTCCTCATAGTCAGGCTGTGTCATCTGCATGTTGCAGATTATTAATATACTTCACTCCCATCTCAATGCCACATTTTTCATATAATCCAGATTCTCTAATGATTTGTTCAAATTGAGTAAGTATGGTGAGATATTATAGTCCTCACACACACACACACACACACACACATTTCCTGAGTTTAAACCTTGCAGTGTTCACTTGTCCTTTTCAGAAGTGCTTTTTGGTCCAAGTACAGAATCCATGTGAGCACAATTAAGTATTCTGGAATCCTCATTATTTCCCAAATCATCCATTGTTTGTTATGCCCTGCAAAGCAGGATACCTTGGCACAGTCAATAAAACACAAGCAAACATTTTTCTGGTATTCTCTGCTTTCAGCCAAGATGCATCTGACATCGGCAATGATATCACTTGTTCTATCCCCTCTTCTGAATCTAGCCTGAACCTTTGGCAGTTCCCTGTCAATATACTGCAGCACATGTTTTTGGATTATCTTCAGCAACAATTTTCTGGCATGTCATATTAATGATGTTGTTCTGTAGTTTGAGTATTTTTGTGGGTAGCCTTTTTTTGAAATGGATAAAGTGATGGATCTCTTCCAATCATTTGGCTACATAGCTCTCTTCCAAATTTCATAGCATTGATGAACAAGTGCTTCCAGTGCTTGTTGAAGCATTTCAATTGATATTCCATCAGTTCCTGGGACCTGCATTTGGCTCATGCTTTCAGTGCAGTTTGAACTTTTTTCTTCAGTACCACTGGCTCTTGTTCATATGCTACCTCCTGAGTGGTGGAATGTCCGTTAGTGATTTTTGGTATAGTAACACAGTATATTATTTCTATCTTCTTTTGATGCTTCTTGCATCATTCAATATTTTGTTCATAGATTAGCTCAATATTTTCACTGGAGATTTAATCTTTTTATTGCCCTTTCAGTTTCAGACATGCTGAGTACATTCTTCCTTTTTGTTTTTTAAGCTCTATCGTTTTTGTAACTACAATATTTGAATTTTTTTCCTCTCAAGCTGTGCTTTGAAATTTTCTATTAAGCTCATTGACTTAATTATATCTTCCATTTACCTTACCTTTTCTATGATTAAAATAAATTTTCAGAATATATATTCTTATATCCACTTTGATATTTTATTTTTTTCCTAGTCTTTTAAAACACCTTTTTCTTTCTTCATGAATGATGTTCTTGATGTCTTCCCACAACACAATCCATTGTTTGTCATTAGCATTTAATACATTTTATTTGTTTTTGAGATGTTCTTGAATTTTGGGCATGAGAGACTCATGTTTTGACTCTAGCATTTGTCTTCATTTTCTTCAGTTTCAGTATAAACTTACATGTGAGGAATTGGTGGTCTTTTTCCCCAGTCAGTCGTGGCCTGGTTTTTGCTGCTAATATTGAGCTTCTCTATTTCTGTAGTCTCTTCCCACAGATGTAGTCAATTAGATTTCTTTGCATCTCATTGGGAGATGTCCACGAGTATAATCACAGCTTGTAATGTTGACAAAAGTTGTTTGCTATGAATGTGCTGATCTAACAAATTTCCATCACGTCATCTCCAGCTTCATTTCTATCCCAAAGATCATATTTTCCAACTGTTCTTCTTTCCTCTTATTGTCAACTTTTGAATTGCAATAATCAATAACTATCCATGCATCTTACTTGAGTTTTCTTGAAGGTGGATAGACATAATTATATCCCAATGAACCTTGAAATATGCTTTTTGATGACGAATCCAATACTATAACTTTTGAGTGTGGTATTCTCAATATAGTAAGCCCTATGATTTTCTGGTTTAAAATGGCCCAGACCAGACCATTTTAGTTCAGTAAACCCTAAGATTGCAATCTTTATGTGATCCATTTCATTTTTGATGATTGATAATATTCCTACCTTCATACTTTGTACATTCTAAGTTCCAACTGTTAAATGATGTTTGCAGTTGTTTCTTCTTATACGGAGTGGTGCCCCATCAAAAAATATTTACTCCTCCAGGTTTTACTCCATCACCCAATCCTGGTCAATAAGAAGGCAGCTCCTCCTCAGTTATATTTTAAATCTCTTTCCTGGAGGGGCTCCTCCTCTGGCCCTTTCTCTGACAATGTTCTGCTTCCTTTCCTTAGGCCTTCAGTATCTGACAATGTTTCAACTATATGGATAAGATTTTCAGAAGTTATTTTCTTTGAAGTGGACAATTCCTTTTTTCTTGTTGCTGTTTTCTATACAGTATATATTTTATTGAATTATTTTTACCAATATACCCTCGTATTAGGGCAATTTAGTGGCAGAATATTCCTTTTGAATCATCCATTAACTTAGAGCTATATATTAACAAAAAAATTCTCGTAACAAAAAGCCAAAACAGCAAAAATATCTTTTTTTTTTACATGTGGACATTGAAGTGGATTTAATTCATTTTCTTACAAATTTTTCTCTTTTCAAGAGAAAAGCAGATCAAACATAAAAAACTAAAAAATATAAAATGGAACGTTAAAGTGATTTATTAAACTTCTGGACTCCTGAACCATTTTGTGTTGTTTTGATGCAGGCTCACTGTCTGCTTCTTCTCTTGTCTTTTTTCGCTGGTCCATCTGCACTACTCTGTCACATTCATCCTCATTGTCAAATTTCACATTCTTGCCCTGAAACTGTACTTTTCTTTTAGCCACCTCAGCCTGGCCAACTCTACTTCCTGTTCCGTTTCCTTCACATTTGTGACCATTTGACTTCACATTGTTCAGAGAGTCTTCTAGATCTGTCATGATTTTTTTCAGTGTGGCTTTTATCAGTTAGTTCGTCTTCTACTACTTTCCATGTCACGTCTCTGTTTATTTTACTGTAGACTATTGTTACTTAAATCTTTGTCTTTGTTCAGTACTTCTTTAGCTTTTCATTAAATGAAATTACTCATGCTTTTGCTCCTTTGACAAAGTTTAACTGATTTCTCCATGACTTGCAAAAAAAAAAAAAGGGATGGACAAATCTTCTCTACAAGTCTGGCCATCTAGACATTTTATTTCAGGATCTTCTGCCGACTTCGGTTTCTCTTCTTGATCTAATTTAGCTCGTAATTTACCTTCCAAGTTTTTGCTTTCTTTCTTCATTCTTTTTTGCAATGTAATCATCCTTGTAAAGCAGGCCAGTGTCTTTATACTTTTTCCTGATCAGGGGTCTCCGAAAATGTCTTAGCACATTCAACTCTCTGAAATAGAGCAGATATTGACCTCATCAATGTTCTTCTCCTCTGAATAGGTAGTACTTGACCTTTGCCTCCTGACTATTTTTTCATGGCATCAAAGGTTGCATCAGTTGGGAAACCTTTAACAAGAACAGGTCTGTCTTTTATTTCCTTCTTATATTCACTGGTGAATTCAGGGCAGTGTTTGTTTGGAGATCTGCTTTCAGTTTTATCTTCACTCCTTTTCACGAGCTCTACTTTGATTTGTTCAATGCTTCCACAATGACATTAAAGTCTGTTGTAGTTTAACCTATTGAATTTTATCATTCTCTCCATTGGTACCCATCTTTCAAATAATTTGATATGTTTCTTTAATTTTTTTTCCTGAGGTATATTAAAGTCATCAAAAGAATACTTAGACTGATGACAGATTTTGGTTTCCAGCTCAGCCATTTTTTTCATGATCTCCATATTTGGCCATTGTGACTCTATGAAAAATGTCCTTTTGTGTACCAACCCTGCAGATGTGCTTTACTGGATCAACAGTCATATAAACAACATACCAGTGACATAGCTTCCAGCATCACAGCTACACACAAACCACCATACTACGACACATTGACCTTGAATTACATAGGCTTCCTTTGGTACAAGTTTACATAATCTGTTTAATCTGAGAAATTTGTTTTTGCCCCTACTTCCCAAACTCACTGCCTTCCAGTCAATACTATATGAGTCACAGAGGCCATAGATATGAAGGGCACGCTGCTCCCTGGGAGTTGCTGGGAGTCTCATTCTTTTTTTGGGTGGCATCACTGCCCTGGTGGGAGTAGGAAGCCCAATCTTGCTCCTGAAGAGCTGCTGCTGGATTTGAACTGTCAACCCTGTGGGCTGCAGTCCCACACACAACCAGTAAGCCACTGGGGCTCAGCCTGGAGTCTAACTCTCTACTGGAGCAGAAAGTCTTCTCTTTTTCCCAAGGAGCAGCTGGTGATTTTAAGCTGCTGGTCTTGCACGTTTCAGTCCCATGCACAGCCACCTTGCCAGCAGGGCTCCTTCCATCAATCTACCTTACTATTATTTAAAATTATATTTATGCATTATTGAATCATGTACACGGTTGTTATTTAATCATGTTTCCAAAGCAATTCTAGGAAAGAACCTGGCCATCACCGTTACTTCCGTTTTAAAGTGTTAGAACATGGGTGATCAGGTCAGACAGAATAGCTAAATTGGAGCAATTGACTGCTGAGCAGCTAAACAAGATCATCAGTTCAAACCCACCAGCTGCTCCTAAGGAGAAAGAAAGACAAGCTTCTTGCTTCTGTGCAGATTTACAAAGCCCTGGAAAGCCTGTTTTGGGTCCCTGTGAATTGGATGCCCGGGTGGCGGTGGGTTTGGCGTCTCAACACAGAATTTTAAATATCATATGCTTACTTAATCATGACAACAATCTCAGGGTGTGTCTGCTATAATGTCTCTGTTCTACAGATGAGGCGTCTGAGGTGTCCACAAGGTCAGTATTTTGCACAAGAGTTCACACACCTAAAACTGGAGAAGATAAATTTCAAACTGAAGTAGCTTTCTTCTCCCAAATACATGTTTAATTACTTACCCACACAGTCGTTCTGGTAGCCATAAAATAAAGTTAAAACTTGTGACTCCCCTCTTTGAGTTAGTGTTGTACAACAGTAGTGGAAGTATAATGAGGCTTTGCATATGAACTAGTTCTGGATTCTTTGGTGAGAAATGAATATTACATTGAAATATATATCATTTCAGTTCTCCTAAATGTGACTATGTCTTATATTCTTGTTTCATATGGCAGGTAGACAGACAGGAAATAGTTTTACCTTAGAGCAGTCGAGACTGAGGCTATTAGGTTTGTCACATTGAAATGAAAATCTGTGTTTCTATTGCCAAATTGACCCATGCTAGTAATATAATGTGGTCACTAATTTAAGTGTCCACAGGACGTACACCATAATTTAAGGCCACGGAGGCCAGGCTTCCCTAACATCTCTTGTGTAAGCTGCCTTAGCGTTAACTCCTCTATCACCAGGCCCAGCAAGGCATACTGGACTTGCCCAGTTACACAGTGAGAGCCTCCCAGGAGTGTTTTACTGTCTCCAGGGTTTACAGAAAGCAACTTGAAGGAGAAAACAGAGGGAAGACTTAACCTGACAAAGAACATGGCTTTAACTGGGAAGGACCATGGCCCAGGCAGAACACGGAAAGCGGAGGGCAGCCAAGGAGCAAGGCGGAAAGCCCCGGAGCAGACGGACTGGGGTTTGGTCCTCTAGTTGGTGCTTTAGCCTGGCAGGTGTCTCCTGATGCGGGAGGCTCCTCGGCAGGAGCAGACAGACGCTCAGTGTGTGGTGTGCGCACTCAGGCCAGATCCAGTCAGGGGTGGGGCAAAGACGTGAGACCTTGGCAATTGCCAGCGCCTCCGTGAATTCTGCCTGTCCTTGCATTCCTGGAAAAAACTGCAGTCTTTCAAGGTTTCCATGGAAGAAATCAAGGGGTCCAACTACAGCCAAAGCTCTTCTGGAATCCAGTACTTCTTGGTCCCTTCCCCTTGGCAGCTGAGCTCTTCCCTGGCACTGCCTCAGGTACCCCCGCCCAAACCCTAATAAACCTCGGAGAGGTGGAATCTCCACACATCCTTCAGTGGGTCTAGCAGGGACCTGGGCATGCTCAGTAGGCTACGTGGTTTCTCTCTCTCTCTCTCTCTCTCTCTCTCTCTCTCTCTCTCTCGATGGGGGAGGGAAGTGACAAGTTAGAAGTGCTTGCGGCAGGTTTATGCCCTCAGAATCGGACTACCTCGGTCTGGGGGACACGGCAAAGGTAGAGACGCCTCAGTCCGCAGCATTGGGATTTGCAGGGCTGCACCGAGCGCGAGTCCCTTGCTCCACCGCCCGAGTACGGGCCCGGCGCTCTCCATGGTACTGCAGAGAGCTCAGCTCCGCCCTTCTCTTTCAGAAGGACAGCACCCGGCGTCACGTAACCCAGCCTTCTTGGGCTCTACCACCTCCTCCTCCTTCCTAGCTCTTTCCCTTTCCTCCTCCTCCTCCTCCTCCTCCTCCTCCTCC
>PVJH01030682.1:0-24532 GCA_004026705.1 Nesogale talazaci
CCATCTTTCTCCCTCAGAGGAACTGGGGGTTTCAAGCTACTGGTTTTCTTGTTAGTAACCCAACATAAACAATACTCCAACAAGGCTCCTACTCCATCTTTGAGGAGGTAAAAAATGCTTCATGTTAATACTGCTAAAGTCAGGATGCTCACCACTGGCTTCCCTTGAAAATTTTTGAGTCACAGGCTGATCGGTGTCTAAAAATCAGCTCTCTAGAAAGAAAAAATGATAGGTTAGTAGCATGTTCTGATTATGCTACTGTGATACAGTTGAATTACGTGACCTGATACTTCTATCTATAGTGTTTGTAAAGCCTATCAAATGACTCGATGTAAATTATGTAAATATGTAAATTAGCTGTGTGAGACTTGTAAGAGGGAACTAGTCATTTTTGTCATCCCACTGAGTAAAAACTGAGCCAGAAGCAGGAAAGAAGTATCTTAGGACCTACAAGAAAGAAGAACCATGAGCAAAATGATTCTGAAAATCACCAGTAACATGAGATAGCGTAGAAGCAGATTTCCAGGTCAAAAGGCATCCTGGCTGAGAGTCTGAGGACCTGAGAGAGACGTGTGCTTTGGCCTCTGTCCCACTCAAACAAATGTTGCAAAACCCTTTTAATGTAATGTCCACAGAGAACTGCCAGAAAGTTAAGATGGACTCAGAAGAGATCTTAGAAAGAGAGATGTCATGGCTGATGACGCATGACGCTAAACAGAAAGAGAGAATATAAGAAAGACGTTTACGTCTGTGTTAGTGACAATATAAAGATGTTTGATTTTTGTAGGTCATGTCCATTTATAGATAGCATTTTACAAAATCGGAATTCGCAGAAAAACATGATTGTGCTGGTGCAGAGCCTGTGAAGCAGTCACTGAAAAAAAAAAGGGAATGCAGTGTGGCTTCATTGTGGAAAAAATGAGTGAGCATTATGCTCCATCAATATGTTGAGAAAATAATCCAGGAAACTGGACTCCAGGAAGCGCATGCTTCAGGATTAGAGGAACACGCATTAACAACTCATGATACACAGAAAATGACGCAACTCTGCTAGCTGAAAGGGAAGAGGAATTGAAACAACTTCGAATGATGCTGGAAGACTATAATAATAGAGATTACACTTCAAAAGAAAATATACAAAAATACTTACAATTGGATGTGTAAGCAATATCGTTAAAGACAAAGAAAATATTGAAGCGATCAAAAATTTCATTTTACCTGAATTCACCATAAACACCCACAAAAGCAAGCATGAAGAAAGTAAGTAACATACTATATTGAGCGATTCTGCTGTCATGGGCCGCTTTTGAAAAAGTAAACACTGTCACTTTAAACACTAAGGTTTGCCTGTCCCAAGTGACGGTATTTTAAATCTATTCAAATGCATGTGAAAAATGAAAAGTGAATAAGAAAGACCAAAGAAGAGGTTACATGTAGACCCTTATAATCCCTTTCTACCCCACCTTTCCCCCGACTCCCCCAGTATCAGCCTTCTCATCACTGGTCCTGAGGAGTTCTTTTGTCCTGGATTCCCTACGTTTCCAGTTCCTGCCTAGACCAGTGTACATCATCCGGCCTAGCCAGATTTGTAAGGTAGAATTGGGATCATGACAGTGCCAGGGGAGAAAGCATTGAAGAACTGGAGGAACGTTGCATGTTTCCTTGTTGCTACACTGCACCCTGACGGGCTCATCTCCTCCCTAAGACCCTTCCAGGTCTCAGATGGACTTTGGGTCCCCACTCTGCATCCTCCTTCATCCATAATGATATGATTTTTTTGTTCTTTGATACCTGCTACCTGATCCCGTCAACCCCTCATGATCACACAGGCTGGTGTGCTTGTTCCTTGTGGGCTTTGTTGCTTCTCAGTTAGGTGGCTGCTCGTTTATCTTCAAGCCATTAAGACCTCAGATTCTAAATCTAGTGATAGCTGGGCAGCATCAGTTTTCTTCCCCGTATTTGCTTATGCACTCACTTTGTCTTCAGTGATCATGTTGGCAAGGTGAGCATCTCAAACTGCTGAATTATTAGAACAAAGTATTCTTGCATTGAAGGAGTCCTTGAGTAGGGTCCCACTGTCCATCTGTTTCCTTAACACTAAACCTAAAAATATATGTACAGAGATCTTGAGTAAAATATTATCTTTGCAAACTGTATGATACCAAATAATCTCATTGTCTCCAAAGATGGTGGTCATAACCTCCAGGCCTAACAACTCACTCTCTCTAGGCATTTGGTTATTTGTAGGAAATTTTCCTAACTCTACCCCACTTTTCATGCTCTGCTACAAAGGACATATTTGCCACAAAGACAAATACACCTATCCAAATATCCTCTGTCAAGTCTATTCTATCTCCAAAACCTGCTCAACTTGCTATCTATCCAAGTTTCCATGTATAGATAACCCTATTGTAAGATTGTTGGTCTATATACTTCTGGAGGGAATGTTTCCATCTCTCTAATCCTTCCCTAAGGAATGCTGTGCTTTTCAATGTACACTACATCCAAACAGTACTTTTGGCATCTGAGAAGAACTCAAATAGTGTCTCTAGAGGCTGAGCCCTGGTGGCGTAAGTGGTTGAGTGTGGGACTGCAGCTTGGTGGTTCAAATCCAGTGGCAGCTCTCAGGAGCGGCACTGGGTAATGACCACAACCACTGGAGGCAGTGATGCCCACACACAAAAAATGATATATATATATTTTCTTTTTTGAAGAACAAAAGTCTGAAGGGCAAGACCAGGGTTGACAAGAAGGGGAGCTAAGGTTTCCCAGTGATATTCGCGCGAGGCAGTCCTTGTTAGTCTTCATGGATGGACGTATGCATTGTCATGATGGCAGGAAAAGAAAGAATAAGAAAGTCTTGGCTCTTTTCTTATCAATGCAGTTTTCAGTTTCCTTTAAACTTCTTCCTAGTGAACCCTTATGATTGTCCTGTGTTCTTCAAGAATCTCTACCAAGATTATTACTCCGGGGAGAAAGATTACCTCTTTGGAGTCAAAAGCAACAACAAAAGTCACCATAAAATTCTGAGCTAATGTTTCTCCCTTAAAATTAGCCCCGGGGGCTGAGCTCCGGTGGCGTAGAGGTTGTGCGCAGGGCTGCGGCCCACTGGGATGGAGGTTCAATTCCAGCAGTGGGGCTGGGCCTTCTACTCCCACCACCGGAGAGCAGTGATGCCCCCCCCCCCAAAAAAAATCAAAATAAATAAATAAATAAATAAAATTAGTCCCGCCCAGGAGATCCCCTTGGAAAGCATCATTTTAATTGAACCTTATTTTTGAAGACAACCTAACAAGTCCAAAATTACTGAAAGCTATCTTTAGCCATCCACTGATCACAGAGAAATGCTTTAGCACATTTAAACATGTGTATATATGAACAGAAAGCTCAACAATAATATTGTTTTATGTATCAACATAAGAATTTAAAAAGCGGGCTGAGCCCCGGTGGCGTAGTGGTTGTGCACGGGGCTGCGGCCCACTGGGATGGAGGTTCAATTCCAGCAGTGGGGCTGGGCCTCCTACTCCCACCACCAGAGAGCAGTGATGCCACCCCCCCCAAAAAAAAAGAATTTAAAAAGCAAACAAACATTATTTAGGCTGGAAAGAAATATAAACACCATCAAGCCATAACTTCTTCACCTTCATATAAACACTGAAATCAATTATGAACATAAGATTTTCTGCTTCTTGGTTGTGGAGCTAAATTTAATGGAATATAAAATCTGACTTAAGCTGTGATTTTAAATGTCTGTGGAATAAGCAAAAGATCATCAATGTTTTCTTTCCTGCATCCTGGTAGTTCAGAGGTTAAGCTCTTGATTGATAACACAAAGGTAGTAGTTTCAAATGTATCCAGCCACTCAAGGAGAAAGCCCAACTTTGTAACTCTTTCAACATTAATCCATCACTGCAAAGGTAATTCTGACTGTGTACAACAAGGGGAAGTCCCTAAGGGGCTCCCAAAATTGTTACATTTATGAAATGGGTTCAAATCGTCCACCTTTCCATTAGTGGTCAACTTTCCGTTAGTGGTCAAGCATTGGCCACTGAGTATCAAGGTTCCTTCTATAAATATTATAGTCAAAACAACCCAACAGAACAGTTCTTCTCTGTCACATGGACTTACTATGAATTGGAATCATTCAATGTCACCTAATAATAAAATGGGATATTGAATGCCCCAGCAAATCTCCAGCTCTCTGAAGTAACAATAAGAAGTTCACCTAATTCATTCTATTATCAATGTATTTGTATCTGCCTAGTTCTCAACTTCAAAATACAAAAACAATGTCTATCTTGCTCATGGTTATTTACCCCCAATTAGCCCTCAATAGCCCTATAGGGGATGAATAGCTGCATTCAGTGTTAAAATAGCATAGATTTCATGAATTTTGGGATAGATTATGTGTAAATCTCAGTAGATTAGAGAAACAAATTCATAAGCACGTGGATATAAGGGAAAGGTTTATATACAAGAGCAATGGAATATTGAGAAAGCATCCCAACCCCGTCGAGTCCAAGTCCACAAATCCGATATTAACCTATATGTCTGATATGAATCCATAAGTCCTCCCCAGACTCATGAAGCGCATGCAATGACACCAGGATGATCCCAGGCCAGTGGGTGCTGAGTCTTGTGTATCTAGTGATGGTAGCATCTCAGTGCTGGCAGGAGCCTCTCAAGCATCTCAGCACTAGCAGGAGTCTCTATGTGACTTTTCCAGTTTCAGAGGTCTGGTTCCATTAGGATAAGCCCATGTGACTTCTCCTCTGAGATGTGTCACAGGAAGCCTGCCTTGTATCTTGTCAGCTGCAATGTCTCCCAAGGACTCAGGATCTATCAGCATGCTGCCATGTTGTCTTGTCAACAGAGCATCTCCAAGAGACTCAACCTTGTGTCTTATCAGTAGTGCGTCTCCAAGGTACTGAGACATAAGTCTCTCCCCTTCAATGGGAAATACTGTGAGATTTCCCAGAAATGCTCAGGAGAAAGTCATGCCACACAGAGGTCTCATTGGCTATGTGCAAATTGACAGGCTAGACTTCACCCCCTACCCTCCCAAACATGAAATTGACACCAAAGTACATGACTGCCACAGATTACTTCCAAAGAATTTGGAATTACTGCCAAAGAATTACCACATACCTCTCTAATCCACTAATTCTCCTCACTTCTCCAACACTGGGTCTATGAAAGGATATTGCCCAAGTTCAATGAGGGTTGAGGCCTCTTACAATTACTACTTTAGTTCCCTCATTCAAAATAGAGAGCACAATGGAAATCACAGTACTAAAGAAGTAACTAGGGAAGAATGGGGCAACAGGATTGGAGGAAGGTTATTAATAACCGGCTGTATGCCAATGGCAAAAATGTTTGCTGAAAATGAGGAGGACTTGAAGCACTTGCCAGTGAAGATCAAGGAGTACAGTCTTCAGTATGGATTACAAGTCAATACAAAGAAGATAAAGGGCTGAGCCCCGGTGGCATAGTGGTTGAGTGCGGGATTGCAGTCCACAGGCTTGGCAGTTCAAATGCACCAGCAGCTCTCCAGGAGCAAGGCTGGGTCTCTCACTCCCACCAGCGGGCAGTGGTGCCCCCCCCCCAAAAAAAAAAGAAAAGAAAATCCTCACAAATGGACAAATAAGTAACATTGTGATGAATGGAGAAAATATTGAAGTTGTCACAATGGTTTTGCTTGGATCCATAATCAACACTAATGTAATCAGCCATCACAAGATCAAAAGAAGTAATCCTTTAGAGAAATCTACTGCACAAGACCTCTTTAGGGTATTGATAAGCAAGAATGTTACTTGTGACTGACCCTAGGCATGTTATTTTCAATTACTTCATACACGTATGAAAGTTGAACATTGAATAAAAAAGATCAACACAAAATGGATGCACTTGAATTGTGGTGCTGGAGAAGGATACCGACACTTGCATGGACTGCTGAGAGGATAAACTGATTTGTCTTAAAGGAAGTAGGACCCAGAGTGCTCCTTTGAGGGAAGGATGGTGAGATGTCATCTTACATAATTTGAACACATCGTCAGAAGAAATCAGTCCCTGGAGAAGGACATCATGCTTGGAAACAATGAGTTCCAGACACTGGGAATGCACCTTTATCTCATGTTTTAGGGGATCATGGTGATTGAGGAAAGATGTAGACCTGGAACCACTGTGGTTGGTTCTGGCCACAGCAACCTTACAGGACAAACTAGAACTGTTCATTTGGGTTTCTGAGACTCTACATCTTTACAGACAGCCTCAGTTTTCTCCCATAGAGTGGTTGATTGGTTTGAAACACCGGTCTTGTTTAACTCACTGCGTCACCAGTCAATTGGCCCGAACTGGAAGTGTGCCAAAAGTATCAAGCAAGGGACTCATTTTAGATTTAACATTATTCAAACGAATGAGTACCTTCCAGGAACTAGTGGAAGAAATCAATAGCAAATATAAGAGCCCTTTACCCTTGAACCCCACTGCACTCCAACAGAAATGACCAACAGTTTTATTAGCATTGATTGTAAGAATACAAGACTAAAAGATTTCTTGATTTTTGGATATCTGAATCAGATGAAATCTAAGTGATCAATATAATGTTTAGGAGGTGTTTATCTCCTTGTAGTACAAAGCCATTTTGATTCTCCTAGAATTCGCTTTTCTGGGCGTGGAATTGGGGTAATTCAGTCAAGATATTTGCCCTGAATTGTCCTTTTGCACCTTGAGCCTTTGAGAAACTGGTTCCCTAAAGTCACCTGCAAATCAAACAATAGCTTAGAAAAGTTTAGTGAGATCATTTCATCTTAGGGATTGAGCTCTTTTATATAATTATCTATGTGTAGACAGTTTCTAGGATCTGATTGGAGAACAGAGTGCGCATCCTTAGTGAGTCTTGTTTCTACAACCTGTAGACCACGCAATCCTCTAATATCTCTGAAGACAGCCCTTAGCGATTAGCATGACAATAATCTACATAAATGAATTAAATTATCACCTCTTCCAAAAGCCATATGAGTTCAGCTTGGTGCTACCCCATTTGAATCAAATCTACTCACAATAGATACGTTCTTTTGCACTAGTCTTTTATTTCTCTCTGTACATTGAGGTTTTAACAGTAGCAAGTACTTTCCCTTAATGCATTGGTGGCATAGTGGTTAGACGTTGGGCTGCAATCTGCATGGCTGGCAGTTTAAAACGAACAGAAACTGCACAGGAGACAGATTGGGCTTTCTATTCCCATAAACAGCTACAGTCTAGGAAACCCCCTGGGAGGTGGGGGGTGGTGTCACTATGAAGCAGCATGGACTCAACAGGAGTGTTTTTTGTTTTGTTTTGTTTTGTTACTAGCAAGGCTTAAAAACTGAAATTCAGTAGAGGTCACATCTACTCTCCTTCAGCTTCAGTGGGAGCTAGTCCATCTCCACAGGAGCCCAAACCAAGACACCAAGATATCAGGGGGTGATTAAACCTCTGATACACTTACAGTAAGGGTTCAACAGGCAGCTGTGCAGCGATAATTATTATTTATTATAATAACGATATTGAGATCATGACACAGAGAGAAAGAAAGTAACAATAAGAGTCAGACATACATCACATCAGGGTATCATGCTCACCTCCGTCCCATAGGGTGGTCCGCGCGGAGATGGAGAGGGACAGGGAGTTACTTGATGAGGATGAGGATCCGAGAGCATCCGGTGCTCAGGGTCAGGAGTGAGGGTCACGAACATTAATTTTTCCTGTTTAAGTAGCCTAACAGGGCACATCATTTCTCTAGTCACTGATCAGGACATGCCAACCAGGGGCTGTCTTAAGGGCTATAATATGATAATGGTTTAGGGGATGCCTCATGACTAATAAGAGAAGGAGGGACTTCAGACTCCTGGGGGTAGGTGAACAGGTCTACATTGTTAGGGGCCATTGACAATGACTCTTGAATCCCAGCCACAGGCCTCGAGGAAGCAGATCACTATCCTAACTTGAGTCATGCAAAGCCCTCATAAAATTGGGAGTTTCAATGAGAATGGCTAGCACAATAAATGTTGGTAAATTGCTTGCCTATTATTTTAGAGTATAATAATTCTGTCTTTATCCCACACCAAGACATGCTACAACCTTCCCTTTTGGGGGGTGGGGGTTGGGGGGGTGCCTTTATTTTGACACCAACTGTTCTTCCCACAGCGCTACTTTTCAGTTGGGTTCAATGATTTGTTTCAATGAGCACAAAGAACTCACAAAGAACATTCACAAAAATGAAGCCCCAGTAAGTCAACCAGCCCACATGCTGCTCTGCTTCACAGTCTTATAGTCTCATCTTGCTAACTGTTCTGTCTCATGATATCATGCCTCAGTGTCTAGTCTCGTGGCCTTTGCTGTCTCCAAAGAAGAGGGGAACTTCAACATACTCCCTTGCTGGCTTTTCTTCCGTGATGGTCTCAGGATTCTCTCTCTCTCTCTCTCTCTCTCTCTCTCTCTCTCTGCTTCTGGGTTTGTTCTCTTGTTGTTAGGTGACATCAAGTCAGTTCTGACTCAGCATTTGGTACAACAGAACCAAATCCTGCCTAGTCCAGTGCCATCCACAATATTGTGCTTATGTCTGACCACATTGTTGCCGCCACTATATCCATTCATCTTGTAGAAGACGACTTCCTCTTTTTTACTGCCCCTCTATGTTCTCAAGCATGAACAATCCCAGGGACTGTTCTCACCTAGCAAATGTCCAAGGTACTTGAGATGGTGTCTCACCATCCTTGCCTCTAAGAAGCATTCTGGTTGTGGCCGTCATGTGCTTATGTTAATTTCATGATTGAGATGTAGGGGTGGAGTCTAGCCTGTTAATCGGAAGACAGCCATTGAGTAGCCAATGAGGCCTCTGTGTGGGCATGGATTTCTCCTCAGACGTCCGGGAAATCTCGTGATATTTCCCTCATGGAGATGAGAAGCTATCTCCCCAGTGGTTGGGAGTTAGTCTCAGAGACAACAAACTAAGGACAAAATAAGATGGCAGCGTCTGAGGAGCTGAAGGAGCTGGAGCAGAAGCCACATGGCCTTACCCTGATGGAACCAGACCTCTGAAGCTAGAGAAGCCAACTGGGGACCCCTGCCAATGCTGAGTTGCTTTTACCACCACTGGATGCTGTTGGTGGACCGTGAGCCCTGAAAATGAGGAGCCATGAGGGGACCATTGCCAGCGCCGGGACTCTGCACTCACTGGTCGTGAGTCGGAAGGAGACATTATAGACTATCAGACATATGAGCTAATGTTGGACTTGTGACTTTGTACTGAACTGGGTTGGGATGCTTTCTTAATGTCCTATTCCTCCTATATATAAACCGTACCCTTATATCCATATGCGTGCCTATGGATTTGTTTCTCTAGTCTACTCAAACTGACCCACTGGTCATACTTTTTTCAAGACAGATGTGTTTGTTCTTTAGACGACCATGGTACTTTCAATATTCTTCACCAGCACCGTAATTCAAATGCATCAATTCTTCCATCTTCCTTGTTTAGTATCCAATTTTCCTATGCTGTGATGCCATTGAAGATACCATCATGGGCTGAGCCCCGGTGGCGTAGTGGGACTGCAGCACACTGGGACGGAGGTTCAATTCCAGCAGTGGGGCTGGGCCTCCAACTCCCACCACCAGAGAGCAGTGATGTCCCCCCCCCCCAAAAAAAAAAAAAGAAAAGAAAATACCATCATTTTGCTCATTTAGTCTTCAAAAATGCTATCTTTGCTTTTCAACACTTTAAACAGGTCAGGGGCAGCAGATCTAACTAAGGCAATTCATCTCTTGACCTCTTGACTGCTGCTTCCATGAGCACTGATTCTAGATTCGAGAAAGACAAAGTCCTTGGGAATTTCATTCCTTTCTCCATTGAGCATGATGTTATCTAATGGTTCAGTTGTGAGAATTTTCGTTTTCTTTCCACTGAGTTGTAATTCATACAGAAGGCTGCAATCCTTGATCTTTATCATCAAGTGCTTCAAGCCCTTCTCGCTTTCAGGAAGCAGAGTTGTGTCATCTACCCATTGCAAGCTGATAGTAAGCCCTCCTTCAATCCTGGTGCAACATTCTTCTGTATTTAGTCCAGCTTTTCTGATTGTTTGCTTCACATGCTGATTGAATAAGTATGGTGATAGGCTACAACCCCGAAACACACTTGTCCTGATATTTAACTAGACAGTATTCCCTTGTTTTCTTTATCTGTGCACATTACACATGAGCACACAAAGTGTTTTGGAATTCTTGCTGTTTTAAAAGCTATCCATAGTGTGTTACAATCCACATAGCTGAATGTCTTTGTATTGTCAAGAAAACACTAGTAAACATCTTTCTGGCATTCTCTGCTTTCACCCAACATCCATCTGATGTCAGTAACTAAATTCCTTGTCCCACATTCTCTTCTCTATCAGCCTGAATCTCCAGCAGTGCATTCTCAGTGTACTGTTGCAACCATTATTGTATTATCTTCAATAAAATTTTACTTAGATGTGATATGAATGATATCATTTTATCATTCGAGCATTCTGTTGGATCACCCTTCTTTGGAATGAGTTCAAATATGAATCTCCTTCAATCAGTTGACCAAGTAGCTGTCTTCCAAATTTCTTGAAATAGAGAGTGAGAGCTTATAGTGTTTTATCAGGTTATTGAAACATTTTGATTGGTATTCTATAAATTCCTAGAGCCTTGTTTTTGGCTAATGTTTTCAGTGCAGCTTGAACTTTCCCCTCCTGTCCCATTGGTTCTTGCCCTACCCAATCATTTGATGGTAATGACACAGTTAGAAGAGCCATTTTAAGAAATTTTGGAGGCGGGGGGGGGTAGAAATTTCACATCATTGCACAAGTTGTGACTACATTGAAAAGGTTAATTTGAGGGTTGAGCCCTGGTGGCGTAGTGGTTGTGTGTGGGACTGCATCCCACAGGGTTGGTGGTTCAAATCCAGCAGCAGCTCTCCAGTAGCAAGGCTGGATCTCCTAATCCCACCAGGGGACAGTGATGTTCCCCCTCCCCCCCCAAAAAAAGGTTAATTTGGTGTGGTAGTTATATAATCTCCTGTTGACTTGCAAAGGGATGGAGTGCAACCTGTCAATCAGGTCACAGCCTGATGACCTCATTTTGAAGCACAAAGGAGATAAATAGTTCACTGCAGGACAGACACACTTGCTGTTTAGACTCTCTCTGCTGTGTCTTCCTGATGACAAGACACATAGAGCTATGCTAACACCCTGGAGCTAGAGGAGCCAAATAGAGACCCACTCCATCATTGAGATGCTTCCACTGCCATTGGATCCACAATACTTTCCACCCACTGGCCTGTGATCTTCCTGTATTCAACATCATTGCAAGTGTTGCATGAGTCTGAAGAGGAATTTATAGATTGGTTAGACATATGGGCTAATATTGGACTTTTGAACTTGACCTCGACTGGGCTAGGCTGTTAAAGTACAATTACTCTTGATAGAAAGCACTTTCTTACACACATATGAGTGTTTATGAATTTGTTACTCTTGTCTACCCAAACTAACACATTTGGCTATAACAAATTTCAAATCAAATCATTAGAGACAACTTCATTGATTCGGCTCAAGCCACATTTTTTAAATGAGTCTTTTTTTTGGGGGGGGGGGCATCACTGCCCTCAGGTGGTGGTTAAATGAATCTTTTAATGATTAGTTACCCAATCAGTACTTTGATGAATGTATTGGATATATAAAAGACATAAAACTTCCTTCCAATGAGTTATATGCCAGTTGACTTGTATGAAATAAAACTTAAAATAGATACCTTACACTCACAAAAATAGATATCTTATTTTGATTTTAAGGGAATTCTCTTAGCAATAAAAAGTTGACACCCCCAATAAAATCTATAAACGATTCATTTGTTTGGTTTGGGGCTTTTTTTCACTAAAAATTGCTAAACCTGTTTTTAGTACTGTTATTTTGCTGAGCCCCACCCCATATCCCATTCTTTAAAAAGTGTTACTAGATAAGAAACTGAGGCCAAGATTTATAGTTACTAAATCTTTGCATACCCCATAGTGGAAAAGATATTTGCTTAACCATAGCCAGGCTCAGGATCTAGCTAATGCAGAGAATATCACCGTAAGTGATTTCCTTTGCCTTCTGAGAGGTGAGGTACCTTGTGTCCTTTTCTTCATCTGGAACAGAGCTAAAGGTTTGTATAAACAAAAGCCTCTGCCCCTGCCTCCGACCCAAGAGGACTTAGAAACTGTCATCAGCTGACTGTAGTAAAAGGGTACAGGGGTTAATCAATCACTGTAAGATTTGCTAAAGGTTGATTTTCTACTCTTCTCCCTCCTCTTCTCTTTATCACTTTTATTGTAACTAGCTTACATTGAGCCACTTATTAATGTTGTTTATTTATTTTGATTTGACTTGTCTTTGAGGAGCTAACCTCCCTACACAAATATAGAATAACTGCTCAAGTAAACTCTGTACTACCATTTCTCAATACTTTTATTTTTTTTATTGATCAGATAGGAAATGCACTAATAACTGAACAAAGTTACAAACATATATACAATTTGAAACTGAGGCATTGCATACAATTGTGATCAAATCCCCTTAGTGGATAACCAGGCACAGTTCATGACCAGTATAGGACTTAAAGGGGTTCTTAAAATACAGATAAAATCAACGATCAGAAAGGAAAGAAAAGATGCTCTAGACAGAGAATACAAGATCTGCAGGCAACAAAGTGGGAGTGAGTGTGATGGATGCAATACAGTAATAAAAATAACTTGGACGAGAACTTTTCTGAAGCATTGTATTAGTGCAGACATACTATTTGTGCTCTCCCCAGCGCGCGCACACACACGTACAAATAAGTCCCTTCCCCAGTTATTTTGACTTGTTTATAATAACTAGTGTTATGTAGCCTTGGCTTTAGGAGGAGCACAATATTATCTTTACTTCCATAGAACTACAATCAGGCCTAAATAGAGTGGGAAACAGTGATTTACTTAATGGCTCTGTTTAATAAGTTCTGTGAGGTTAGTGTCTAACTCAACCAAAGGATTCGGGCTTTGTCCTTGGTTTCTGAGAGATAAAGTCTGAAACCTTGGAATTCATTCCATGATTGAAGTGCCTTTGTTATCTCAGAGACCTCCACAACACAGCTGAGGGTTTATGCTAATGTGGGGGCTGACCTGGTCAGAAAGGCCACTTTAAGATATCAGCCAACTTGGGGGTAGAGAATCTGGGTGGAGGGGTGGGAAGGATGGGACAAACAGGATTCAATCAAAATGAAGGAGCCATCCCAGAAGCTTCATGGGTTAATTAAAGCTGTTGATATGTTTATGCATGTGGAAGGTTAGCAAGGTCCTTTTGGAGATAGAAAAGGTCACCTTGGAAATCCTGCCAGACCTCGACCTATGGTCTCTTCATTTTTATTTTACTCTTTGCTCTAATAACATGGTAATCATTAATACAGTCATTTAGGTGAGCCCTTTCATTCTAGTAAATGATCAAGCCCATGGAAGTCATGAGAGGCAGATAATCAGAAGTGAGGGATTCTGGAGATTCCCTGAGCTAACAGAGGGAGGCTGAAGTTCGGGGCAGATTTCTACAGTACTATCTCCTTTCATTGATGAAAACTGACTTGATTCCCTCCAGGTGCATAGGGTCCAAGCCAGTCTTTGTGTTTCATGTCATAACAGAAGAGTGGAACTGAATTTATTTGATTGATCTTCACAGCTTCCCTGACAGTAAAAAGCACTCTGAAACTTTTGCTACGGTTTGAATTGTACCACTATCATTTAAATGTGACAAAAAAATGATGCATTTCAAACAATCTCTTGTCATTGTGTCCCCACAACCCGTGGTGTAAGAAAGTTTGCAGTTAAAATTAGCTAGCCTTTTCTTAAGAGCAGTCACTCGTGTTCAATGTTTTAGCTCTATCCTTGAGATGATCTTTAAATTCAGGTAGATTCAACTCAAGGTTGTATTTTTGCTCTCCTTGCTGCTGTTGTCATTGTTCAGGGCTGCTGAGTAGATTCTAATTCAGTGATCCTGTGTGCCCAGAATGACATGTTGTTCAATCTTGTACCACTGTGGTCATGATGGCCAGAATTTCTGCCAGTATTCTGCTGCTATGGATGGAGTTTTCAGTACCTAAAAATGTTCCACGACTACTCATAAGGTGCCCAGGGGCTAAGTTCTCAGAAGTGGACCGTCTATTTCTTTTTCATAGTCTGTTCTTAGTTTGGGAGCTCTGCCAAAAAGTGCTCACCTTGGCCAAGTGCTGATACTTGAAAGAGCAGCAACTGAGCTAAGACCAACTGACAGACAAGTGGTGGTTCCCTTGGACTTGTTTTAATTTCCTTTGCCATCATGGTGTGTCGTTCAGAAGGCATCAAACCTGTTCAAACAGCGAAGCTACAGCTGACAGAGACAAAGGTAGTGTGGAGCTCATGGAAAGCAAGCCTCTTGGCCATCACGTTATGGCCACAGTAGGAATCAGGCAGCTGTTGCTGTTGTCAGGAGCTTGAGTCAGGTCTATTCCAATTCAGAGCAGCCCCCTGGCCAACAAAACAAGGTGCTTCCCGGTCCCATGCCATCCTCTCTTCTGTTGCAGTCCGTAGTTGAGGCTGCGGTGTCAGGTCACCTTGTCAAGGGTTTCCCTCTTCTTTGCTGCCATTTGACTTTACCAAGCATGATGACCTTTTCCACGAACTGCTCTCTCCAGTTAGTAATCTGGGACTGTGGGACAAAGACTGCCTATTGGAAGAGCAGTGGGCAGGATAATATTGTACAGAAATGTCTTTGCTCAATGACCCTGCCATTCTGTCACTGTCATAGACTGCCTAAGAAGAGAGTGACCTCGTACTCAAAACTGAGGCAGATTGTGATAGTATCTTCAGCTGAACATCATTGGCTCACTGCAACCCTGGTAACTCCTAGCTTGAAGGGAATCTGAACAGTATTTTTCCCTGGCTGCTCCTGTTTGATGCTAAAGGATACTTTGATTCTTTAACTTCCAACAACTTAATACACTGTTGATAATTCACTTATTGACATGCATGTCAGACAATTCAAAAGTTTAACTATATTAAAAGAGTTGTGCATATCCTCACTTTTGTAAAAACCCATTCTTCTGAATCTCTCCTATCATGCTGACAGCTTCTTCCCAGTCAGGATCTGAGTCAGGATGTGATCTGTGAGTAAATCATCTTATCTTTCATAGACCAACTTCTTGGAACACTGAGGGAGGATTCTGTACAGACCTGGCCTGAGAGATAAGCTCTGTGAATGGTGTCTGTGCCCTTCCCGGGAAGATAAACTCTGTGAAGAGGCTGTCTGGCCCAGAGTCAGCCCAAACACCCACCTCTACCACATTATCACAGTTCTGGTAGGTGCAATTGTACAGCAATAATAAGTAAAGATTATAGTAGAGTTATAGAGCATAAGATAGATATAAGAGAGAGTGAAATAATGGAGTCAGATACATTTCATGGTAGCATGCTAACCTCAGCCCCACTTGGTGGTCCATGTGGAGAGAGAGAGAGGGCCAGTTTATTGCTAACCAAGGCTTATATCTATTTAGGAGATGTGATTATAGGCACCCACACATGTCACAGGACGGGGATGTACAGTAGACATGAGTGTAACAGTAAGAGAATGAGCTAGGGGTGTACAAGTCATAGGAAGGGGAGGGACTAAGCACACATGTGAAAAGAAGGGCAGACCCTAGATTTATGATGGCAGCCTAAGCTTGGTCACCCTGGGTGGGATTGATCTCCCTGTGCTCTTCTACAAGGTAGTAGTCTACTACTATCCTTACCAGAAAGGAGTGGGCCCTACTTAGGGTGGGACAGACTACACAGTCAGATTGCTCTAGATAGCTGATAACCCTTGGGGAGAATAACCCCTGACCTACTTTTGCTGATGTCCAAGTGCATGGTCATTTGGCAAGCATGGCAAATATTTGGGGGAGCCAATTTGTACGAAATCGCTTAGCATACTTTCCTCCAGTTCTTCCATGTGGCGGTGTGTTTCATACATTCACAACTGTTTTTTAGAGATGCGTAGTACTCCATTGCAGGACTGTACCACATTTTTTTAATCCATTTGCCTGTTGATGGAAATCTGTTTCCAACTCCTTGCAATTGTGTACTGTGCTGTGATGAACAATGGAGCACAGATGTCTGGCTGTGTATTGTTTTTTGCCTCTTGTGGGTAGGGGCAAGCCCATTAGGAGGATTACTGGGTCACATGGTAACTCAATTTCCATCTGTTTTAGATATCACAAAATTTATTTCCATATTTCCATAGTGGTTATACATACCTACTGGTCTACCAGCAGTAAATGAAAGAGTTCCTATCTCACCACAGTCCTTCCAAGATTTGTTGCTTTCTGATTTTTTTAATTGGCCTATCTTTGAGGATGTTAGGTGTTGTCTCATTGTTGTTTTAACTTGTATTTTCCTCATGGCTGGTTGGGAACATTTTATCATATGTTTCTTGGCCATTTGAATTTCTGCTCTTATGAAACTTCTCTTCAGGTCTCAATCGCCTCAATGGATTGTTTGTTTGCTTTTCTTATGGTAGGCTATCAGAGTATTATAGATATTATTAATAAGCCTTTTTCTGATATGTTATTGCTAAGGATGATTCTCTAGTCTGTGGGATCTCTATCACTCTCTTGATGAATTCTTTTGATGTATACAGGTGTTTTATCTTCAGTATGTTAGGAATTTTGTGCATGAAACGAAGGAAGAGTCTGAATAAGAGATTGAAGCAGGCTTTATTGGAAGCAAGCGGACGGGTTCAACTGCTTGTGGGGAAGCAAGTTGATGAAGCCGCGCCCAGTCAAGGCAGAGTGGAGTTTTTATACCCCCTGTCAGCCCAGAAAAGGTCAGGTTATTCTTTGCTAAACAGGGAGGGGCAGAGCGTACGTGAAGCTTGAGTCGTTCCCCCTGTGGCCTTGGGGAGGGGTAAGTCGAGTCAGTTCCCCTTATGGCCTTGGGGAGGGGTAGGTCATATGTGATGGTTGAGTCGTTCCCCCTAAGGCCTTGGGCAGCTGCAAAAGGTCTGGGGCTGGGCGGAAAGCATTTCGCAGAATGTGGTTATGGGGAATGCAAGTTACAGCAGAGGAAAGGCAGGGGCCATTGCTGGACTCAGACACAGTATATCCCATTTGTCAATTTGTTACTCATCTATATTTGTGTCCTTCCCTATTTCTGGTAGCCTATGTATTCCCTGTGCCAAGGTTCTCAGAATTTGGCCCAGTTCTTTCATTGATGGCCCTACTATTTGGTGCTTTTTCCACACCTATCAATATTATCATGTGGTTCTTATTGTTTTTCATGTTTTTAGTGTCAAATGATACTAATGGTTTTTCATATTGTCAATTATCCTTGGTCATGGTTAATTATTTGTTTTATATAGTTTTGCATTATATTGGCCAGTATTTTGTTAAGGATTTTTGCATCGGTGTTCATTAGGGATATTGCTCTATAGTTCTCAATTCTTGTGGGATCCTGGTACAACCTTTTTCAACATATGCCAATATGAGTAAGAACTATTAAAACTAAACTTTAAAAAAAGAACTATTAAAACTATCCACACTCTTGTCTAGGAATCTTTTTTTTTTTTTTGGTGGGGGGGGCAATCACTGCCCTCGGTGGTGAGAGCAGGAGGCCCAGCCCCACTGCTGGAATTGAACCTCCGTCCCAGTGGGCCGCAGTCCCGTGCACAACCACTACGCCACCGGGGCTCAGCCGTCTAGCAATCTTATATCCAGGATTATAATTTTGACAAATGTCTTTAATTAAGGACACTTACAGAAAAAAGCATTTATTATACAATAAAATCTTTGAAGTAGTCTAATTTTCAAGTAATAAGAAGAAGCAAATAGATTAGAATATGCTAATTAAAATATTTGCAAGAAATTTAATGAGAGTAAAATGCTTTTGATATCAAAAATAATTTAAAAGCAAGTCTCAAATTAATATGTGAAGAACTATGTTCATATTTCTATGGAGAGAACACTAGGGAAAAACATCATCAAAATTGCAATGGGGATATGCTGGATGGCTCCCTCTACTTCCAGGAATTAAAACTTGATTCAGAATAGGATGTGGACTGAGGATTGTCCTTGTTTATACTGGATGGCTCTTGACTGAGAGTAGAGAAAACCAGAAAGAGGTTTACTTGAGTTTCATTGACTACAAAAAGACATTCAAGTCTGTGGGTCATTACTAATTATGGATTGCCTTAAGAAGAACAGGGATTGTTTGGAGAATTTTGACGGCAGTGGACGTGTGGGGGTGCTTGCCACAGTATGTTTATTTATGTATTGAAAAAAAAATGATGTGCGAGCCCCTAATAAAATGATTTTTAATTGAAAAAAAAGGGCTGAGCCCTGGTGGCGTAGTGGTTGTGCACGGGACTGCGGCCCACTGGGATAGAGGTTCAATTCCAGCTTCACGGAGCAAAGGTTGGGCTTCCTACTCCCACCACCTGAGGGCAGTGATGCCTAAAAAAAATTAATTAAAATTAAAAGAAAAAAAAAGAAAAAACAGTATTGCTCATAAAAATTACTTGAATTACAAAAAAAACAGAAGAAGAAGAAGAAGAAGAAGAAGAAAAACAGGGATTCCAGAACACGTCATTGTGCTCATGGATATGGGCCAAGAGGCAGTCATTGGAACAGAACAAAGGGATACATGCGGCATGGCTTACAATCAGAAAAGGTGTGTGTCAAGGTTGTATCCTTTTCCTATATTTATTCGATCTGTATAATGAGAAAGCAATCCGAAGAATTGCACAAGATGATGAAAAACATGGTATGAAGATCAGAAGAAGATTCCCTAACAATCTACAATATAAATCTTTCACCATCTTGTTTACTAGAAGAGAACCAGAAGCATTTACTTGAAGAAGACTAGACTTCATTGTAAAACAAAAATCCTCACAGTCAGACAACCAGCAACATCATAATAGAATGAAGAATAAAATAAAGAATGAAGTTATCAAGTATTTCATCTTACTCTGATACCACAATGAATTTTGATAGGAACTCAGGTCACTGCTGTTGAGTCAATTCTGACTCACAGAGACCCTACAAGACAAGGTAGAACTGCCCCTGTGAGTTTCCCAGAATATGTAATTCTCTATAGGAGTAGAAAGCCTCAACTCCCTCCCTCCAGAGGGACAACAGTCAAGAAATCAAAGGACATATGGCATTGGACAAATCTGTTGCAAAATGGCTCTTTAAAGTGTCGAAGAGCAACAAGGGCACTTTGAAGACTAAAGTACACACGATCCAAACCACATTCCATTGTCTGTGTGTGTTCAAAACTGAATAATGACTAGAGAAGAAAAGGGAATGATTGATGCATTTGAATTACGATGATTGCAAAGAATAGTATACCTACCATGGACTGCCAGAAGAAGGAACACATCGATGTTGGAAGAAGTTCAGCCAGCGTGCTTCTTAAAAGTGAGAATGGTGAGATCTATCTTTGTGTTTGCTGCGCTACCACTGCAGCAACTTGGCAATGCAAATCTTTGTGAAAACTGTAACTGGTAAAACCATCACCCTTGAGGTCGAGCCCAGAGACACCAATGAGAATGTCAATGCAAAGATCCAAGATAAGGAAGGCATCCCTCCAAACTAGCAGAGGCTGACCTATGCTGGGAAGCATCTGGAAAATGGCCTCACCCTACGACATCCACAAAGAATCTACCTTGCACCTGGTCAACATTGCATAAAGAATCTACCTTGCATCTTTATCAAGAACCTGGCTAGGAACGCAGCTGGAAGCTGGCCACACACTGTCTGCCTACAACATCCAGAAAGAACGGACCCTGCACCTGGGCCTGGGCTTGAGAGGTGGTGTCTAAGTTCAGCCTCCTCTTAAGTTTTCAACAAGTTACATTTCACTTTGCTTTGAATAAAGTTGTTGCATCCCTTCACAGCCCCCCAAAACAGTGAGAATGGTGAGACTTTGTATCATGTACTTTAGACATGTCAGGTGGGAAGAGTCTCTGAAGGATATAAAGCAAAAAAAGTGAAGACTTTCCATGAAATGGATAGAAACAATGACTGCAACAATGAATGAGCTTAAACATGGGAATGGTTATGAGCAGAGTGTGGGACTCTGCAGTGTTTTGTAGTCCATAGAATTGCTATGCGTTAGAACAGACCCCACAGCTAACAATGTGGTTTTCATCAGGAGCCCTGGTGGTTCAGTAGTTAAAAAGCTTGCCTGCTAAGCAAGAGGCCAGTGGTTCAAACCTACCAGCTGTGCCTAACAGGAAAAGGATGTGGCAGCCTGTTATCTATCACTGGGAGAATTCTACTCTGTCTTAAAGCGTTGTGATGTGTCCAAGTTGACTTAATAATAGTGAGTTTACTTGGTGGGGTGGGAGAAGAGGATGATGACTTCCATATATTTTATGATAATCATCCATTCTTTTAATGGTCAATTACAGTTTATTTTCAACTTTGTTCCAATGCTATGTGTGAATTGGATTTGGATTTGCAAAAGGAAAAAGTAAATGACTAGTCATAGAAGATGTGCATATAATCTCCAAAGTATTTGAAATATCAGATGGTTTATATTACCAGGCTGAAATGAAATAAAATAGAAAATAGATTAGACATTAAACTTTAGGAGGTGTGGTCTCACAACAAATGTGCCAGTATTCATAAAAATCTAGAGAAGGTTGAAAAGAAACCAGAGATGAGTGATGTTGGTGGAATCACCCCGTTATGCAATCAAAGGATACCGTAAGAAGTCATGCTGCTCATTACCTAAAGGCAAGCAGTACTCTAGAGAAATTTACAGGTCTCTCTAGAAATAAAAAAAAGAAGGAGTGGGGGGATAATCTAGAAAAAGAATCCAATATCTTCATTGGGTTTCCTCATTCTTAGATGCATCAATTATATGTTACAGGCTAAATAATGAGGAAAGATGCATATCTTTTTTTTTTTTTTTTTAATTTGGGCATCACTGCTCTCCGGCGGTGGGAATAGGAGGCCCAGCCCCACTGCTGGAATTGAACCTCCGTCCCAGTGGGCCGCAGTCCCGCGCACAACCACTACGCCACCGGGGCTCAGCCCGAAAGATGTATATCTTTATGAATTTTCCTTTAGGAGCTATTTAAGAAAAAAGAGAGATGGTTCCTTTGATTCTATGTTATTTTCTGTTTCTATTTATAATACAATCCTGTATGAAAGCTGGCTTAGGATTAAGGTATTGACAACAAAATAATGATTATGCACAAAGCTATAGCTATGCAAAATACTATAAAGAAATTAAAATTCCCCCTACAGCAAAAATATATTAATGCCCCCAATCTAGCTGTAAGTTATATTTCAGGTTTCATCATCAACTTAAGAACTCACTTAGTTCACAATATTTAAATGTCATTTTCATCATGGGATGCTAGCACATATGGTTAAATATAACCCAGGGACCTCGATTAACTTAAAAATATTGTCACAGAGAATTTATTTAGCATGTGCTTATTTAGTAATTATAAACTTCATCCATTTAATGCATTGCTCAATAAAAGCACTATAGAGCAAATGTCTTGCAGGTCCTGTCTCAAGAAGCCTTAGAAGAAATGATGGCTCCCCATTCATGACACACAAAACATCTTAAGGATTAAAACAATTGTAGTCAAAGGACTCTTCTCTTCCATTATATACAAAGATCCTCAAAGCCTTTAACTTCAAGAGATTATGCAGAAAATGTGCATACAGTTTCCCCTTTGGGTGACTAACTCCATGAGAAGAAGAAGCACAAAGAAAGGGACTAGAATATCCCTGGAAAATGTGCTGAAGTGGTGCAAGTATGATGAGGATTGAAATCCAGGAAGGTCATATTCATCCTCAAGACAGTAGTTACAGCTCTGAAAGACATCTTTTAAGGGGAAAAGTGGGGATGTAGACTTGATTTCTAAATAGTCTATTATGGTAAAAACAGAGAACTCAGGTAGGTTTGAATTACAAATAGCGTATTTAATGGAGTTGATAAAGAAATTTAGGTTTTCTTTTTAAATGGAGAGTGAGATTTAAGAATGAACCTGGTGAAAATAAATACACACGTATTTCTAACATAGCTACTAAGTAAATAGGTAGGGAGATGGACTCATCAGTGATTACAAAAGGTGTCTTTTGCACTGTTCCATTGAAAAAGTATGAAATGAAATTCTCCTTCTTGGAGGAAAGCTGAGAAGCCTTCAGCCTCAAGAGCATGGTGCAAGAAGAATAAGTTAAGAAAACATTAAAGACAATAGTTAAGCAGATAATCTAGGAATGCACTGTAAGAGCATCTAAAATTAGAGGCACTTGGTGTGTGTAAATATAGCAGTCAGAGAACAGAGCCTTAACTCCATGTTAAAATCTTGACATGAATTTAGAATCCATGTTGAATTTTAAAGCAGTCTTTTCTAACTTGATGCTAACTAAACTCTAAAGGAAATATTCTTTTTCTTTAAGGCCTGGCAGACGTAGGATTTCACAATCTATTCCCAGAGGTCTTTCTTCCATGGTCAAACAGATGCAAGATGAACAGCTTACACCTAAAATATCTTGATATATCTTTACAACAGACCCCTCAAAACAGATGTGATTAAGAACATAGTTTTCATAGCAGGTTCCCAGAAAGACCTGTCCTTCCATTGCTGTGACCTGTAATAAACAGCCAATCACGAAATCCCACTGCCACTGTTCACCTACCTCTGCTAGATCCTTGCTTCTAGGTACTGCCTGGTCATCTTTCAATCGATGGTAATTTTAGAGCTCTTAGTTCTTGTGTTACAATACAAGAAAGTTCTCTTATCCATTGTCCAATGAGCATAACCCTCTTTATTCTGTGAGTTTGAGCATCTTTCGATCTGGATCTTGTTGGAATTTTTAATAAATCTCTTGATATTACTTTCATAAGGTATATATTTACACTGTAGGACAGCAGTTCTCAACCTGTGGGTCGAAACCCCTCTGGCGGTCTAACGACCCTTTCACAGGGATTGTCTAAGACCATCAGAAAACACATATTTCCAATGGCCTTCAGAACCAAGACACCGCTCCTCTATTCATCTCCAGGCGGGTCCACCCACATGCAAATATTCCCACACAAGAGTACCCTGCATGGCGACCGTTACCCATGCAACACCATGCTTAAAGAATTAGAAATAAGCATTTCACAATATATAATTACACATTGCTTTGGTGTTTAATCGCTGTTTTAAATATGTTCAACTTGTAACAATGAAAATACATCCTGCATATCAGATATTTACATTATTATTCATAACAGTAGCAAAATTATGGTTATGGAGTAGCAATGAAAATTCACAACAAATGCCCTTTTAAAAAAATGTCTGGGAAAAAAATGTTACTGATGAAGTAGCAATGAATATGATTTTTTAAAAATAATTTTATTGAGGACTCTTACAGCTACTATAACATTCAGTACATCATCTGTATCAAGCACATCTGCACACATGTTGCCATACATATTTCCAAACATTTTCCACTTGAGCCCTTGGTATAAGCTCCTCTTAAAAAAAAAAAATTCCTCTTTCCCCTCCGCCCTTTTTTATAATGCATCATTTTATTGGGTACTCGTACACCTCCCCTCACGATCCATACATACATCAATTGTATGCAGGCCTCATTTGCACACTTGTTGCCATCAACACTCCCTCCACTTTGGCCTCCAATTCCAGCTCCCCTTCCCTTCCTCCCTCACCACTCCATGAACCTTTAATAATTTACAAATTGTTATTACTTTTTCATATCGTACACTCTCCAATGTGGCCCTTCACTCACTTCCCTGTTGGCCATGCCAGAGAGGAGATTATATGTAGATCCCTGAAATTGGTTCCCCCTTTCTACTCCTCCATCCATGCACCCTCCCAGTATCACCACTCCCGTCACTAGTCCTAAGGGAATATCTATCCTAAATTCCCCATGTTTTCGACTCCAGTGTACATCCCCTGGTCTAACCGGACTTTTGTCTGGTAGAACCGGGAGCATGATAGTGGGTGGGAGGAAGCATTTGAGAACTAGAGGGAAGATGCATATTTCGTTGTTACTACACTGTACTTTAACTGACTCATCTCCTCCCTGCAACCCCTCTGTAAGAGGATGTCACTGCAATGAATATGATTTTATGGTTCAGGGGTCACCACAACATGAGTAAGTATATTGGTGTATAGATTGAGCTATGGATTGCAATAAGAGTTGTAAAAGTCCCCTTTAAAATGATCTTTTAATTAAAAAAAAAAAAGAAAATATTTCCAAGAACGGGATCGCAAATTTGACAAATGTATTCAGTGTAATATGGAGTACATTGAAGGTGACAATATTTTTTTTCTTTTTCTTTTTTTTTTTTTTTTAGGGCATCACTGCCCTGGTGGTGGGAGTAGGAGGCCCATCCTTTGCCCCTGTGGAGCTGGAATTGAACCTCCATCCCAGTGGGCCACAGTCCCGCGCACAACCACTACGCCACAGGGGCTCAGTCCAAAGG